>JACCPG010003336.1:0-56407 GCA_016069955.1 Drepana arcuata | reverse complement strand
AGCAACCCTTTCATGCCAGCAACTTGAGCCAATGTAAAAAAACCAAGACAAAAGGTATGCCACGACAAAGGTACAATTCTTAATTAGAAAAACTTTACGCTGTACTTTTGGTGGCTTCTTAGCAACTGTTGTTTGTGTTCACAATGAGTTTGGAAACATTTCTAATAAAACTTTGTACAAACACTCGTCATAACAGGTATAAATACAACCTCGAAAAAAAAATCCGTAACTCCCCCATTTATTGAAAAGTGAAGCTTTGCGTCAACAGGAAAGGATTCTTTCTTTAACGCTACCTCAGCCGTCGCTAGTCATACTAATCGCACCACGACAAGAAGAAAAGCTTATAATAATCCTTAAAAAAGTTATTATATGGCAAAGAAAAGTGCATGCGCTCGTAACATACTGGCACTCGTTGTACCCTAAACTGTACCTTTTGTAAAAGCTCAATCGCAATTGATGTTCTCGTACAAGATATATGATTAAAGCAGGGAATTAAAATGAAGGTAGATACTTATATAAGCTATAATAAATGTAATTATACGGATAAACTAGCTATAAAGTATTCCATATTAATGCATAATGTACATAGTATAGCTAAGGACCCCGTGGGGTGTTGGATGATACTTTTGGTAACGAGAGCAGTCCCGTGTGCTGGGGATGAAATGCATGCAATACACCGTATACATTAGTGTCTTGAAAATTGCGAAAAATTAACAAGGCACAGATACCATCCATAATCGCTTTAATGAAATGACGTGTCTACAGTGCGCGCATGCATCCGGCATGTCTATTATTTATGTCTACTATTTATGTCTTGATAACGTTTGGCCCGCACAGAGTCCAGAGTCACAGACATGTGTACATACATATCATCACGTCGAGTCCCTCACGGGGTAGGCAGAGAGAGTAGTGCGCCAGTTTTCTCTAGACGTACAGACCTCTTGCGCTTCATCCTCATTAATCAATCTCTTCATACATGCTAGACGGTTTCGAGTACGTCCAACATAGTAGATGATAACAGAATTTAAAATAAATACTGTCAAAACGGACAGAGTCGTCTCTTACTCACACAAAGGTCTGTAAGATAGTCAGCAAAGCGTGAAATGCAATGTGCGGATTTCAATTAAATACAGCATAGTGGTAGCTCCCAAGACGCTTACATTACGCTGTCGACTCTATACATGTTCTGTCATATGACCGCGCTCCGGTCGTTATCACCGCTGCGCTGCATCAGCCCCATAACTAACCAAGCAAATCATAATTGTCAATGCGGTCGCAGCGCTTGTTTATCGCTTTTTGCGTGTTATTATCGTTAGCAAAAGCTGTTTCAAATATTCCACACGTACCAACTCGCGGACACAAAGCTTTGTTTTGGTCGAGCGGAGCGGGCTAGCGTGAAATGCATTGCTACCTCTTTTATTTGCAGAAAGAATTAAGTATACATATAAGCTTTAGCTACCACTGCGACATGGGACTCTTTGACTGGTAAAATAATTGGATAATATAATAGTCTGAGCTCGAGCCGGTACTGGAGTAGAGGCTAGCGATTATAACATCTGCGGTGGAAAGCCCCGCCTTATTCTGGAGCTCGCATCTCTCAGCTATTGATTGAGAGGGATCTAGTGCGTCTCAAAATGTCTCAAGGGGTACCCCTCGCATTGTTTACTGATCTGATACCCCAAGGACGACCACTAATAGAAATTGATCGGTTGTTACATACAGTAACATCAGTTATGCAGCGCCGCTCGCACTCAGCGCCAGCGCCACTTACAATTGAATCACGAATCTTATAATTCTATTAAACGATTGCGTTTGCTCACAGGTGTAATGCCACGTATCCACATCCCCGAACGAACTTCATGTACCTTGGTAATACCTAATTACTTAATCATTTAAAGCATCCAATGCTTTAAAAAAAAAGCAATGAATACATAAGCTACCAGTTGTTTTTATAGCAGTTAGATATGAGCACACGTAATTATCCAGCGCTCGCAGGCTGGCTCGCGTGTGCTCGCGGCTAGGTTTGGAAGCTCCCCCAGTGGGCATTAGCTAGACACGCGGCCCGCGTCTCTGTGGCGTGGTTTTGTTGTTTATATTAGGTATACAGATAGAAAGCACAGCATTAGACGCTAGCGAATGTTAAGAGCGAAGGCTCGCCGGGCGCCGGTGGCGGGGGCCGGGTCGCTGACCGGCAGCGTTATGCAACGCCCGCGATACTGGTAATAGCACGCAATAGGCACCCGCCGTGATAACGAACATCCGCGATCTGAACCGATCCCACCTTTTACTTCCATCTTCACTCACAGGTATACATATAGAAATTATTTACTTCCAACAGTTATGTTTACATTTAAAAATCTTACTCAGGTATTAAGTACCCACTTCTTTGTACGACAACGAAACCTGGTATGTCAGAAGAAGTATTAAATAGTATAAATGCAGTTGAAGTGCGTTCCCTTCGATGATAGTGCGTCTCCGTATCGAGAGAAAAAGGTGAAATGATCGAAAAAGTAGGTATAGTTTTGTATAAGCACATAAAGAACGTGTGCGCCAAAATAAATAGGGTTGTATTATATCATTACCCCTCAACCAATTGCGACTACTGCATATGATGGAAATGTTACTACGTTAGTTCTGTTTAACGATACGGATTAATAATAATAATATCATATTTATTTCAGAAAACATTCAAAGTGTCAGTAGACAATTGACGTAAAACCATGTTAGTGAACCCATTTAAACGTTAAAATATTAATACTAATGGGTTCGGAGCCGTGGTGGCCGAGTGGTTCGAGCAGTTGCCTGCGACGAAAAGGTCGCAAGTTCGAATCCCGACTGTACCAATGAGTTTTTCTGAACTTAAAGTACAGTGATTAGTCACACCACGACATGCATACGTCTGAGAAGAAATTCAAAGTCGTATGTATAGTCGTGCTGGAGTAACGGAGATGGACTCGCCATCTGTCACGTTGGCACCTAATATACCTCTGGCGGAAAGTGGGTGTGTGAGTATTACCTATACACCTCTGCATATACACCTTCGGGGTTCCTTGTGGGAAGGCGTGAGGGTTCATTCAACAGATATTGTATAGCAGTCTTTGCCCAAAAATTGTGCAATTGTGCGGACCAACACAACCCTTATGGGTTGTGTTGGTCCGTTTGATTCATGTAGACCTCTGTTTAAAAAAAATATATCTTGACATTAGCTTCACTACTACACAAAAGTTCTACTTCCTTTTTCTGGAACTGCTCTTTATGCCAAGTATAGCAATGCTCCTATGATAAAAAAATCAGTAAAATATCTATGAAAATCAGAAAGCAAACGTAAAATTCCTTTAAAAGGAACTTGAAAAATTAGCTTACTGGAAAAAGATACTATTTTGTGAAGGACCAATTAATATATGTTAATGATAAATACGAATAATTTTTTTGATGTTTACTAAATATAATATATCCTCACCCCTTCCCACAAGGGTCTCTGAAAGGGTAGGTAGTAGTAGGGTGTATAGGTCTCACTTTCCGCCAGAGATATATTTTAGGTGCCAACGTGACAGACGTCGAGTCCACGCCGATACTTCAAGCAAGTCTTTGAGTTTCTTCTCTAACGTATGCAGGTTTCCTCCACCGTTCAGAAAAACTCAATAGTACAGTTGGGATTTGAACTTGCAATCTTGTGTTGCAGGCTCGAACCACTCGGCCACCACGGCTCTTTTTTTTCCTTTATTTCACTATTGTTTACTAAATATATTGCATGGATCCTAACTTTCAACTCATATTGAATTGTTATTTAAATATTACCCTCTCTGTCTACCCCGTATATGTATCTGCCCAGACCAGAATTCACCAGCGTTATTGTATTTCTTTGATTGAAGTACACAGATTCCCAGAGTGAAATAACCTCGTAGTGTGATAAATACAATCCTCGGTAACGACCATCGGCATTAGAAACCTGCAAGCTTAGCTTAAGGGCAAACTGCGGCTCTGGGATCAAATCTCCCTACCGTACATATTTCAATCAAGTTTTTCAGAATATGTAATTTGTGTCCTCATTTAGCCCATTGAGTAATTTCAATTGGAGTTAATTTTCTAAAAGAATGTAGAAAATTATATGAGCATATATATATATATATATATATATATATATATATATATATATATATATTTATTTCAGTAAATACAATTATTATTACAGAAACTAAAACTAAAAACCTTAAATATTATGTTATTACTCCGCTTCTGATTTATCATCAGATTGCTTTAGCTTTGCAGAAGACCCTTGGGTCCTAGTTAATTAGTGCCGTTGATATTGATCATATCTATGTCATTATTTATATGTTTCTCTAACTAGAGGAGAGTGGCGGTGGAGTTACCGAAACCTGTAACTAGCCATATCTGATATATCATCAAGACATCTATTAATTTGGACTTCTACCCAGACAGAGATACCAGAGCATCCGAGCAAATATAATATCATCGATGTCTCTTGCGCTGTGGCCTTCATGATCTAGATTTCTAAGGGTTTTTGAGTTGGGTTTGTTTTGTATATTTATGCTAGCGTAGTAGCATACGCCCAATGAGCGGTCGTCAACATCTACTTAGGACAGAGTTACACTACGCATTATTTCAGGCAGTCAGCATTAGGCGGCCGTATGCCGGTCTCCTTTGTTGCCTCTGTTGCTCAAACGCTATAATAATGTTATCCACAATCAAAGTGGTTCACGGATATCATCCGTTCCAAAATCCATTTAATTAGCTGACCATTGCAATCAGTAGCAGTAGTAGGAGGTGGCGGGTAAACACGAGCCCACGAGCTCACCGATCGATGCCACTCAATCTATCCGCCCCGTTCCACTGTGCTGCAGCCTGTGAGATTTGTAACATTTCCGTGCGCGTATCAATACCGAATCTGTTATTATGATGACACACGCTCGCCCCCCTTGAAGGGTGGCGCTTGGGCTATGCTATGAATGGAGTGTATACGCCTGTGCGGTGTGCCTGTGATGCTGTTCGTTCAAGTGGCATTGTCATAACGGATACATTTCAAGAGTTTCCCAGCACAGATTTTGTGATATGAATTCGATAAGCTCATCAATGCGCTAGCAACTATATGAAGAGAGGTCTGGAGCTCATGTAACGTGAACAATATTTCATAATGGACGGTAAAATTTTTGAACTTTATCACTGGAACGGAAGGCAAGGTAAAATCACAAAAGTTATAAAGTCTCGTTTGCTCTGAATAGTACCTCCACTAAACGATATCGCGCAATATGTCCGCCTCAGCGAAGGCCGGACGCAACCAAACAACCCCACGCGTGCAACATGCATAGTCTGATGTATACATTAAGCCCTTTGTAGCATGCTCCCCTGAAACGCAATTAGAGCTCCAGCTATTTTACTGATAAACTTGCCTGGACGTATTTAGCGATGCCTACTTGTCCGTGGAGGGCGAGGGGCAGACGTGGAGATGAGGTGATCCACGATGGATGGGGGTCTCTGGTCGACTGCGTTTTTATTAATTACGAAACCTTGTAACGAGATTTCGTACATCATATTTTGGGGGTGACCAGACGTAATTTGCTTATGAAACGCATCTATAAAATATATTGAAAGGTCTTGCACCAAGGTTTATTTTGCAGTGGCATCGAACAACTTAAGTTTATTTTGATGGGACGATACGCCGGATGGTACCCTTCTGTAGCGGTTATTTAGTTTTAGCCTTTGGTAAGTGCACTTCAGGGCTCAATCGAATTTGGAATTTTCATTACCTAAGTAAATTACCATTTGTCAATGTCATTAGGCTATCATGTAGAGGGGTATCTTAGGGGTCCATTCATCCGACCTGCGGGACTACCCCCTAGCAACAAACTATACATATAGTATCAGGTCACCGTTCTCGCTAAGGCCGACGATTACCGATTTTTGAATGTTGTTGACATTAAAAAATGTGTCATAAAGATAGGCGGCTGCGGACAGTACTTAGGTTTTACTACAGTCTAGTCTAGTATCTACACGCGAGCATAATGTGTATTTTGTAGGGTTACGTCAGGGCATATCATGTACGTGAATAACATTATAAAATAACGACAGACCTGAGATAATAGTGCGTTGCACTGAACCGCGGCTTCACCATATTCAGATGACTTCATTAAAACGGAACGTTTTTTAATTAAACTGCGCGGAAAGTCCCCCTAAATTTATATTTTCACATTGATGCAATTTTCATTAGCTGACGCGTGGTTAATTGAATTTGAAGCTTACCACGCAGGGAGTATTTCCTATAGGTTGGTGCGATTGGCATGTTGTTGGTTGCATACTGAATATGGTCACTTCACAATACTGCTTCAAGTGTATGGACCTGTATTCGCGAGAGCTCGCTGACTGTATGCGGATGTGTCGCGACAACTCGGTAAGGCATTTTGATATATTATGTATACCACAAGAGTTACGCACTCTTACGCTTACGATCCTGAAGTATCACTTGCGCTTTGCTACTCGGTGTTCGGACTGTTAAACTGTGTTGGCAGCATCATGGGACTAATCCCTCCGCTGCCAACATAATATAATAGGTATTCCGCCCCCGTGTTCTATGAGGTGGAGGCCACAAAAATTCTCTTTCTCCTCTCTCTTGATCTGAGATCTCTTTAGCTTGCAGTGTTACGATTTTTAACGTCACGATAACCAAGAGATAAGTCATATTGACGTATTTGCCGACACGACGTCTGGGAAACGGGTTCACGCAATTCGTTGACGCGGGGCTGATACGACCTTAACAAGGCATTGGTTGGTGTCAATGGCATCACTAGCCAGCCGCGAGTAACGTATATTTTGTTTATACATTAGGTATATCGAGGCAGACGTTTGTTTGGTTGATTAGACTCTGATAGTACTCTATCCAGGGCTACTCTCAGGAACTACTGTTAGGATATATATATATATATATATCATATATATTAATTGATTTATTATATTTGCATTCAATTACAATATTTGCAATAAACAGCTCCTTTGGACAAGTGTAGACTGTTGTTGATATTATAACTCGCTTATTATATTATACGCTTGGTATTTTGAGATTTTCGTTTGAATTTACAACTGCTTAATTTGTTTTTGTATAGGTACCTTCATTCCAAACCTTGTAATGGCGGGCTTGTGTGGTCTAGTAATCTAGATGATGACAATTAAACCCAGAGGCACACATAGTATACAGAGTGCCTAATGGACCTGCATATGCGTTTACTACTCTGTCTGAACCAAAAGTATTAGAACTTTGGTACAATGGCGCCCAAATATACGTACACCATAAGTCCGCCGAGAAGGCCCCACCCCCGTTGAGCCATCCCCGGTGTGAAGTTATACATTTTAATGTTATGTTTAAGTGAATTTAAACCTATAGCATTGTTCTCCTTATTTTTGTTCATAACAAAGGAGAGCTTAAGCCTACTTAAATAAGCTGCGCCCCGCGAGCTCACCCGTGTACAATTAGACATCATTGGTAGATGACCTCCCCCTCCCCCTGTGGGGGGCCACATGGTCGCATGCCACGCACATCATTCCGCATAATATGTATGCGTGCGCGATACATTATAATTATTTAGCTGCGGAGTTATTTTGAAACAGTTATATCTCCTAATATACATTAAAACCGAAGGATTTGTTCAACAACAAATACTTGTCATTAATACCATATTTATGAAAACACCATCGCAAATAATGCTTTTTATTTTAAAACTAAACTGGTTACCATAGAAGATGCAAAAGAGGACTTGTCAAAAACACTTCCGCCATACCTACATAAAGGCTCACATAAGATTTTCACCGTTTTTACATATTTCAATTACATTTTATCAAAATATTTTTTCGACGAATGCGTTCAAACCAACAAACAATGTTCATCTTTATATTGTTAGTGAAAACATTAAGACTTTATGAACATTACATTAATCAGAACGTTGTTTACATGCTAGGTACCTATAGTGCCATATTGCCAACAGTCCTTCCACCTTCCAAAGGAGTATTATTACCTTATCTGACGAAATATATCTGAACACATGGTTACATGATATGTTCAATACAATGTCTGCCTGAGGCACCGCCCCGGCCACGTGAGTGATGCGGTGGGCCTCTTTAATACATATTAGGGCTTAGGAATTGGAGTCTATGTCAATACCTAGCCCGACATATGGTTCACAATCATGGAGTAACGGTGCAATGGCTGGTAAAGCATGCTTGGGAGACGATGGCACCAAAATATAACAACTATCGTGAGATACTTTGATAGATAGACTATCGTAGATAATTTGTATTTTTCATTCATGTAACTTATTTGCGCAGGCTTACTTCCCTTACAGCTGGTCCCAACCAGCATTTGATGCTTGTCACAACTATTCATAAAGCTTGCGCCAGTATGCTTAATGTATTGCCCTGTGTATCGCTGTGTGCTCTGCGACCGCTGCTGCCTTATGCACTGCTAACATATTTTTTACATACATATATGTACTATATGGAGAAAGGAAAAATGCTTAAACGCCCCAAGGCGAATAAAATTATATATATTTTTCATATGATTGCTACGCGAATACTTATTTAATATTTTCATAAGCAGCTTGCGAAGATATTTCCAAAGAATGATATCTTCTTAAAAAGTTTGTTAGAACTTCATGTTGTTAACGCGATTTTGTCACGCTCAATACTTACTGGAGTATTGGAAAAGACACCCCGTTACACAAATGTAATATTACAAGAGCAATTACTACTGCTCGCTGCTTGGTCACAATATTCAGCAGCGTTGTCTTCTGGATAGACTCGTACCCATGAAGTGTTGTGTGTTCAAGTTATGGATTACCTTTAATCTGAGTTTATGTGCTGTGCTGGGCCTGTGTTGTGTAGACTTCACAAATGAGATGCCCATGTTCTTTTAATATATATATATATATATATATATATATATATATATATATATATATATATATCCTCACGCGCCTTCCACAAGGGTCCCCGAAGGGGTAGGCAGAGGTGAATAGGTAATACCCACACACCCACTTTCGCCAGAGGTATATTAGGTGCCAACGTGACAGATGGCGAGTCCATCGCCGTTACTCAAGCACGACTATACATACGCCTTTGAATTTCTTCTCAGACGTATGCAGGTTTCCTCACGATATTTTCCTTCACCGTAAAGCTCGTGGTGTGACTAATCACTGTACTTAAGTTCAGAAAAACTCATTGGTACAGTCGGGATTCGAACTTGCGACCTTTGCGTCGCAGGCAACTGCTCGAACCACTCGGCCACCACGGCTAAACTTCTATATATACATGTATCCAACAGCTGTAAATCCACTTTTACTGTCTATTCAAATATTCGTCGGCACAGTCGGAAATGTAAGACTCGGGTGCCGTATAGTTGAGCTTTCAAAGAAACGTCGTAACAAAAAAACAATTCTGAGAACAGAACATCCTGAACCGAGGCCTTCAGTCCCGAGCCCTTCTCTCCCCCTCGAGCTATAGGGAGCATCCCACAGCATGCATGGTGTGTAGTCGCTTTTTCTGCGATTACGCTGATGTATCAGGTTCGTGACCAATGTAATAGTACAATATATATATAGAGTATATCATTTAAGTAATATTATAAAAGGCCTATATAACTATATAGCGCTAGTTACAGAAGTTTTCAGAAAGTGCAGTGATTAATCACACCACGAGCTTATCGCCAGGAAGTGTCTGAGAATAAATTCATTGTGAGGTTAATTGGCATTAAAATGTCTGTCTATATCCTTTCGGAGAAGATAGTTGGAGGGCATAAAGGTCATATCGTATCGCTGAATTAATAATTTGATATAACGAATCGTTTGTTGTTATGACAACGATGCCGACCGACCCCGTGCACATTTTGCTTGATTGGCCATCACTGTACTTAAGTCCACAAAAGTAATTGGTACAGTCGGGTCTTGAACTCGCAATCTATATGTTGCAGGCGAACCATTAATACTCATAGTCAGTATATAATGTGGTCTGGAGCTATGCGCTCGAATCTGTACCAGTACTCTCTGTGCATATAAAACCTTATACCCCCATAATGGTAGGCATGCCCACGCTAGGTCAGCTTACAGAAACAGAGTGCCACGTACATATTGTTAGGTCCTAGCATCTATTGCCGCAGAGTTATTTCTTTCGTGACCCTAGTGTCCCCCCCATGCATGCACACGGTACTTCAAATACCTACCGTCCCAGACGGTCAGCAAAAAGCAACTAATGTGTGTTTCAATTAAAGAAGGCGAATGGATTCGCACGGAACGTTAGAGAGCACTATTGAGAATACATTGATATGTTTCGATACTTTGTTGACCTTACCTATGGTACAATACCAGCGATGGACACGTCAGATGAGGTATAATGTGAGGGAGAGAAATGGACGATAATTACTCCTCAGGTATGAGCGAGAGGCAGTAACGGTTAGTGCAGGTTCAACGATCGACTCGCGCGCAGTTTGTTGAACTGTAATCATTGCTTTGGAAAATCGTTAGGGCTGCTTCTGGATGATTAAGATTCTAAGTGAAGTATGTTATGCCGGCTATTTGCGGTCTACTTATTGTTTTATAAAGGCCTCCCTGCGCTTATCTCGCGAAGAGAATCGGTGCACCTGTCTGGATTGCAACACCACCGTGTCCTAACGTGCTCTTATCGGTTTGAGTGAATGTGTTAATAAATACCTAATTGTCTTCTCTGCTATTATATTATGTGTGTCTTGTATCAAGTCTTGGCGTGATGGACTAAACTTATATATCCGATTATAAAGATATTTTTATAATAAATACAGATACAGTATATATAGTATCATATATATATATATATATATATATATGATACTATATATATATATATATATATATATATATATACTAGCTGTCCCACCCAGCTTCGCCCTGGTGAAAAAGTCAAACATCCTGAAACACGATCGCAGTGCCACCTATCGGGTCCAATTGTAATGTAAGCTATCCTATCTTTTAAGTTGGATCAAACTGCACACGGTGTGCAAATTTGATTGAAATCGGTTAAGTAGTTTAGGAGCCCATCGCGGACACGCAACGTGACACGTATTAAGATATATACACATTATAATATACTTTGTCTTTAAGGCGCTTTATCTCTTTAAGTAATGTTACCCCAATGAATTATTTACTATTACCATTAAACAACAGATTATTGTTTAGTAATTCGATCAATAACATATTGTTCATTTGTATTTTGGGATAATATATTTAATATGTATTTAAAACAATGCTATGCCAAAAATCTGCCGTAATACTAAGTAAGATAAAATATGTGTACATAACCCGTAAAATTGTTATCTCTTTGTTCTGTTCATAATTCATCGAATTATTAAATTCGTTTTCGAAGAATCAGTTGCTAAAAGTATGAGAATAGATTAGTGACTGATGCAATATCTTCCCCGCGGGTTACTCGCAGTATTGCAGGAGTATTAAGCTCCTCATAATGCTTATGAGGAAAACTTAATGTTCACCTATCCGTCATGAAACGGAGTATATAATATTGCATTTAATCAACTGTATGTTGAATTAATATCAAGTATTTTCCCAAAACATTTAAGAAATTTGGAAATGCCTAAAGATCGCCAATTCACACACAGTACCTCGATAATACTTTCGAATGTGCTATGCTATAATGGACATTGTAGTAGATATACGTATATCGACGGCGAATACTTCTTTCTTATAAACACTCATCGGCCGCTTGTTCAGCAAAGATAGCCTTAGCATGCTAGCGAACGTCACTACATATTACCGATTTCATCAATGACAAAGGCAAGATATTATAATGAACAAAAGTGTCTCAGGAAGGAAGCTATCACCCCCTCTATTAGTAGAGTTTAATTAATCTCATCAGTATGCTATTGAAAACTTAATAATAATGGTAGAGGCAGCCCTGCGTGCAATCTCCATGTTCTTCCGTCTCTGTCCGGCTCGCGCGTTCGACAGAGACGGCAGGTTCGCGGAAGAAAGCACGACGTCTCGTTATGTAACTATCTGCTTTATCGCCAATCACCGGGCTTGTACTTGCACGATTGTCAATTTAATTCCAATTTATAAACGTAAGTCCACCGAGTGCGGCGCAGAGGAGCAGTGCCGTCCGCCGAGGTTGTGGCTAATCGATGCTAATAGCGCGGGGCGAAGCTCGGTGCGTGCACACGTCTAGTATACTCCAGCCTTAGCTACGTGTTGGGATATCGGTGCAACGTCATGCCCGCTTCAATGCAATTATATATGCTCAACATATTTGGCCCCTTTAGTTCCTCCAGCGCGAGTACGCGTGCAGCGACCTATCCCAACATGGGCTGGCACGTATATTTATAACCCTAATTTCCACGCCACTCACAGCAACCTCGCCTTCGTTCTATCCTAGATCTTCCCCTTCCTTTAGAACTCAATAGCTGAGGCCCGCAGTGCCGCCCGAGTAATATTTGATGTAGTAGTAGTTTATAGTTTGTATCTCTCCACTAAAGCATATATCCCATGTATTAATCCAGCTAATACACTCTTTGTCTCATTGTAATGATTGTGTCGTGTTGAGTGGTCCTTTTCCTCTCCAGCTCTGCATTGTCATAAGCAACAAATCTCAGTTCTAATAAATGTTATACAATGATGTGGTTGTGACATTGTACCTACGCAAATACCGAGTGGAAAGAATTGTCAATACGGATTTTGAAAAAGTATGACGTGGATAGCGGCCGTCGTGACGCTAAGCCTGATAACGGACGTCATCACAGTTCTAAAAATATATTTCCCATCCCCATTTGAACGTTACCGCTATGTGCGAGACATCCGGCTATAGGGTTGCATTGGGGGCGACGGGAAGTGGTTAACCTAATAATTTTTCACATGTGTCATGAGAAATATTAATTAAATTGGATTAATTTCTCCGACTAGAATTTGTTCTCAAATAAACGTGTTCTTATTAACATGTATTAAAGTTAGTATATTGTATACATACATCCTCACGCCTTCTCACAATTTTAATGCATGCAAATAACTATTATGAAATGGTTTAAAATTAGAAGGCTCCAAGGCAAAGGAACAAATATCTATACTTTTGTTTTATTTATCATATAGGCATATATGCTTACATTTTAATATTAGAACTCATTGGAACATAATTGATTAAAATCAATTTTTTCAAATGATCTGAATGAACAAATAAACGATATGTTAAATTAACTAGAACTTCTGCGTCTTTTGAAACGTGTTATTTGCGGACATACACATTACCTATGTATGTGTGTTCCATAATATTATCAATAAATATTTATAGAAGCCGTGGTGGCCGAGTGGTTCGAGCAGGTGCTTGCGACACACAGATCGCAAGTTCGAATCCCCACTGTAACAATGAGTTTTTCTGAACTTAAGTACAGTGATTAGTCACATCACGAGCTTTACGGTGAAGGAAGTGAAAAACATCGCGAGGAAACCTGCATACGTCTGAAAAGAAATTCAAAGGCATATGTATAGTCGTGCTTGAGTTACGGCGATGGACTCGCCATCTGTCACGTTGGCACCTAATATACCTCTGGCGGAAAGTGGGTATTACCTATACACCTCTGCCTACCCCTTCGGGGACCCTTGTGGGAAGGCGTATATATTATACATTTTGACAATGTAGTTCGTGTTATTGCGATTTGAAAAGAATTCAGGTACATCAAATACAGATCTGCACGCGATTGCGAAGTCGTATTTAATGTCGAGTATAGGTGGCGAGTGAGAGAGACACTCCTACCTCTTCTGGGAGGACCTACCTCTTCTCCTCCGTGTAGATATACACACACATATGAAGATTATTTTCCAAATCAAATAGTGAAAACAGGGGTATCGTGCTACGTTGTGTCTTGTCCACCATAAGGCCGACCGCTTTACATGGTAGGCCCATTACTGGTAAAAAATACATGCATGTTTTATCATGCACTGGTTATGAAATAGCACCGTGTCACAATGACATAAGATTAATAATCCAGTGCAGTATACGTGTACAGTGAAGGACACCGGCAGCGTGTAATGATGAGAACCCCCACATGGCGGCCAGTGCCGCGGCCGGGTGATGCCATGTCACCTGATTCATGGTAACTGGCAACGAAAACCGTTTTAAAGTACCTGTGAGAATTGTCGCTTATGTGTTCGAGGAGGGCCATGATAGGAGCACCATTACAAAGGAAATTACTAATCATTCAAAGAGTATTTAATTTTAACGAAAGCTGCAATCTAGGATGAGGGCTCCGGCTCTGTATCGGTGCACACATTTAGTTGCCACTGCATATTCCTGTGGCTGCATAAGAAAACGTATTTATTGTAACTCAAAATACATAGTTTCCTATTCTAAGTATTAATATCGCACATGTATGTATAAAATTAAAAGCTTTTAGTAAATACGATAAAAAATAACTATGTGTTACAAAAACCCTGTCATTTTAATAAATGTAATGAAAATACATTATACGTATTTGTTATCTATAATTGTCTCTGTCAACAGCTTTTCTAGTGACCATTATCTGTGCGCTTTATTACTGCCAAAGCCGAACTGCACGTAAGGCGGCGGCCGGCAGGGCTGCAGTCAGGTGGTCCGTACTTATAGCTGGGCGGGCACTTAATACCACTAAACGCGAAGCTGTTCAAAACAACAAAAGAATAAACACAAACACAATTGTAGTATGGGCTTAACCCTTCATAAGTCACTTAGCAACCCTCGCGCCGACATCCAAGTAGGTACTCACCTGGGCCGGCGACAGCGGGGAGTTGACACCGCAGACCTTTTCTGAATTAAGCCTAACAATATGAGATGCCAAATTAATACATATTAGCAATTAGCCCGCCCTCTCTCCGCACTCCACGCATTCCACCTTACGCCTCATCAATGTCGTTTGTTTACGAATGAATGCATGGGTATGTTTATATCTCGATTGGGGTATTTGGGGTTCCGCGCGAGATCTGTATTCGTACTGAGAGTGTATGTAGTTTGGCTATTGAGTGTAAGTGGTTAGTAGTCGTCATAGTGCACTACAGCGTCCCAACATGGCGTACATTGGCATCATTATTGATGATTTTTATGTGACAGGTATACTTTGTCACACTTCATGTTCTCCAGAGGCATAAAACCTATTTGTTCATATTGTGAACGGGGCAGTGTCATTATGGCGCGTGGCTTCATCTGTGTTGCAATAATGCGACCAATTAAAACATGAATCTGCTATTAATGATGTCCAAAAGATAAAATTCCGGCCGACGTAATAATAACAAACGAGCTAGTATTAATTAGAGCTAGCAAAACGATACGTGCGTAGCCTGCGGGGGCA
This sequence comes from Drepana arcuata, assembly GCA_016069955.1. NCBI lineage: Eukaryota > Metazoa > Arthropoda > Insecta > Lepidoptera > Drepanidae > Drepana > Drepana arcuata. Next base: position 41,055 of record JACCPG010003336.1, on the reverse strand, counting down.
AGCGATACAGAGGTATCAGTGCCGCATTACCGAACATGTTAGGTGGGTGGATGGTACTCTTGATGGGACCCTTTTGTAACCCAACTTAAACCCTGAACTGCAATCTCTGAATAAAGTTTTATTTGAGTACAATTTCTGCAAGCTGATATATAAATCTCGAGCTTTCATTATGCTCCGCCGCCTTCAGCTATACGTTTCAATCATCATTAGCTCATAAATGGTATCGATGAAGGTATTAATTAATCTTGAATAGAATAGAATGGATTTGTATTAGCGTGAACATGAGTACAGGGTCAACGCACAGGGGTCCGTCACATTCTTCCAATACATGTTGTGCAAATAGAGGTACTTACAACTATTACAAATTAAGAGTAGGAGAATGATTCAGACAATGTTCAATTAACAATTTATTTAGATGATGTATTGAGCATATTTCCATTTGGGTGTTTTATACATCGTCGTAAATGGCTATATGTTCGGTGCCATGCAGTTAACACTTTTAAGCATGAGCGTGTTTGACCCTCTTACACACTATCTAGTTTAGTTTTAACTGCGATCTCAAATATATATAGAGAAGAAAATGTCCGTCCGCGGCATAAGATTTTTTATAAAAGTAAATATAGCTTATGTCACTCAGGGTGAATGAGGCTTTCCAATGGTGAAAGAATTTTTGAAATCGGCTTAGTAGTTTTTGAGTTTATTCATTACAAACATACACACACACACACAAAAGTACAAATCTTTCCTCTTTATAATATTAGTATAAATACAATATTCAATTTAAACATGGCCCTAATACACCTGTTTTGTTGTTTGAAAATATGAAAATGTACTACGCGATTTTCCGCGTGTGAAGGCAGAGATGTACGAGAGCTAAGACGAGATATACAAACATTGAAACATTCCTAATGTCATACTTTGAGTGTCGCACCACATCTAGATGTATGTCTATCGATAGGCTTATATTGAAATTGTAGTCTATTGAATGATTCATACATAATTTACGTTGAAGACGTGACCACCCGCCTGCACCGCCGTGCCCGCGACATCTAAATTCATCTCCGTGTTTTGTTTCTGTACAGTGCCGTGAATATAACAAAAGGAGCCCCGCTGTCGTCGCCTTACAGATATCCTTTCGGGTATTTCGATATTATTACTCGTGTTATCACATAAGCGGTCACGCTCGTAACATAGCTAGTACCTATGATAGGAGTGTTGCTAATCGAACATTGGAACTTTTCAACGTTTCATGTTAATATTGCGCGCATACAGCATACTGGTCGAGATTGTAAAGTTAGCTGGCTGGCCAGTGTCGCGCATGCTTGTGTGTTCATGCACCGAGAGCTTCTACATCTCGATGCCAATCGCGCAAGGTAACTTACATAAATATTAACCTCTACCAATTGCTGACTACAGATAACCAAAGCTGAAAAATGATAGTACAGGCTACATTAATCTATGGGAGTAATAGACTCATTCGTAGAGAGTCAAAGATGTATTGGGCAAGCCTACGGCGCTACGGCCCATAGCACATGAGTCGGTCGCACTTCCAGTTTAAGGCCTTGCCTTTTCAGTTATTGTGAATATCTTCCACATTTTGTACCAGTGTAATTGCCTACTCGGTTCTCGATAACTCGGGCAAAGCATGCGTGACGAAGGCGTCATTCCTCCCCTGTAGGGCTATATAAGCAAAGCTAATTCCTACTCCTGTAACTCAGTCTTTTGTCGGTAGAGCAACTGTGCGCCGCCGACAGCGCAACATCTTTGAACGAGCGGGGAAGTCCCTCGTCGCCGTGCAAGGTGTGTGGGGACAAGTCCTCCGGATACCACTACGGTGTCACCTCCTGCGAAGGCTGCAAGGTGTGTCCTTATATACATTTGACTTCTGTTTAATCTACGTCCCGTTACAAGTCTTACTTTATTACGGCATTCTATTGTGTTTTTAATTCCGTTAAAGAGGCGTGATCGTTGAGCAGTTTAAGTAGTCAACTGCAAAATAAATCAAATTAAATTCGCAGCCTTATATCCCGGCACCTTTAGCGTTCATCTGAACTTTACTTTATCACTGTTTTGTCACACCACAGGGCGCTGACAATTAGGCCTGTAAAGAAATTGTGAAACTCATGTCTAAGTTGTGCCTGAGGCTCGGCACAATTTATCGCGTTGGCACCTACACCCACATCCCTGAGCAATTTGGGGGAAAACATCCATAGCAACGTCGATTAAATTTTAATATTAATATTGGCATTGCACATGCTAAAATAGGTTTGATTTCGTTTATGCTCCAAGAACTTCTAATCTGTCAAACTCCCTTAAATTATGTAAGATGGGTGCTGCTCCCGCGCGCTGGCTTGACCCATGTTACGCCCACGCCCTGTTTTTCAAATTTAAATTTAATTAGGTGATGAATAGAGTGGACCTGGAGGACAACTATTGTGTTAAATAGTGCTTCATTTCGTTACCATCGGATACGTGCAGCCCCGTGGGCTCCACCCATTGGGTGGAGTGATCCCGGTGGGCGGGCGCGTCTGGCCGCAGGGTGCGTCCCATAGACAGGGCTTCGGCGGATCGGCGGCCTGTAGCTTCAGTCAGATGCACTCGGGCCGCCGCCGTGCTCTCGCCGCCGGCTGCCTGCCCGCAGCTCGCGGCTCGCGTCTCATTTTGGCTAACATATTTGGACTTGGTTAAATTCGGTGATTAATAATGGTCATATAAGGACTTATGTCAATGGGGGATAGCTTGTACTGCTGGGCGCCGGGGCTCAGCAGTATTAATATACTGACGCCGTGATGCGTGTTATATCTACTATATTCATAATTTTTTTTTTTAATCGCCAAAGTCATAAATTACATTAATTGGTCTCTTAGTAAAATAAATTCAAAATTAAATAAGTATTTCTCAAGATCTAAGGCGGCGTAGTGAACAGAACTTGACGAAAATCAAATAAAAAGTAGACTTAATCATAAAAATGTGCCGCACCCGTGAGTGACGAGAGGCGAACCTTTGGAAGGGGAGCAGTCGGGCGGTCAGCGCGTCGATGTGAGGACATCCGCAGGTAACCAGGCCTACGTTACTTACAGGGTTTCTTCAGGAGAAGCATACAGAAGCAGATCGAGTACCGCTGCCTCCGAGAGGGCAAGTGTCAGGTCATCCGTCTCAACCGCAACCGCTGCCAATATTGCCGATTCAAAAAGTGTTTGGCTGTTGGTATGAGTAGGGACTGTGAGTACCTTTACAATTTAGTCGCACAGCAAAGACTGCCTCCACGTGTTGTGCCAAAGTAGACACCTGTCGATTCAAGGAGGCGATGTAATTTTGCTTAGGAGCTGTGAATCACGGGACAATTTGTCATTGTACTACTTGTACTATTAGGTATTCTCTTGAGATTTGACCCGAATCCTAGATTTATACGAATGGCTATTCTTATTTAAGGGGGTAGTATACATTTTTGCAAAAATCTTTTGGTGGCTGTAGAGACTCGCCAAATAACCAACTTTCTTCTTATTCATAAACAGACAAACAGACAGAAGTCGTCGCTTGCGAAATATAGATTGTAGGCTCGAACCCCGGCGGTCTATAACAACAGTTTTTTTTTAGTTGAGTACGGTATTAATATATATTACAATAACATTGTGGTGAAGGAACACTTTATATGAATAATTAGAAAATCTAAGACTGTAGTATTGGTAGTCGTGGTTGACGGTGACGGACTCGCAATCCTACATTTATTTCTTTTCCTACTGAAAATGCTTTTCAGAATAGGCATAGTAATTCGCATTAATACAAATCCATATAATATAATCTACTAGCTTATGCCCGCGGCTTCGCCCGTGTGGAGTTCGAAAAAGTAGTTTTTTTTTTTTTTTTTTTTTCCTGCTAGAATCGGTTCAGCCGCTATGCCGTGAGAGCTTCATACCTTATAATATTGGAAATTTGATGATTGGAATTTGTTTCGGAGTTATAAAAAAAACTAGCCTATGTATAAGCCTATGTATATTCCTAGGTATAAGCCATCACGATTTCAACTTTCAGCCAAATCGGTTCAGCCGTTTTGCCTTGAAAGAACCGCAAACATCCAAACTTACAAACTTTCACATTTATAATATTAGTAAGATATGATTTTTTCGCTTCATGGTGTAGTGAGGTTCACTATTACCTATATCAGAGGGCTACATCCCATATTGATTATCGTCAACAACTCGTCAGCTGCCTATCTACGACCTAATGATCGACTGATTTAATACTGTAGGTACATATACATGATAATGTACAAATGTAATGGTCTTGATACGTACTATCTTTAGTGGTTGGTTAAACAAGTTTCAATGAAAAGATTAGCCACGGTGGCCTGCAATACAAAGATTGCAAGTTAGAATCCCGACTGTACCAATGAGTTTTTCTGAACTTACGTACCGTGATTAGTCCCACTACGAGCTTTACGGTGAAGGAAAACATCGACAGGAGACCGTGTATGGTCATGCACGTATGTATGAGTAGCGGCGATGGAATCTCTATGTCACGTTGGCACCTAAAATACATATCGGGTAGAAAGTGGTCGGTAGTTACTACCTATAAATCTCTGCCTACCCCTTCGGGGACCCTTGTGGGAATGCATGAGAATATATGATAAGATTCGCTAAGCTACATCTGGCGTAAACGAGTGAATGATTGGAAACTTGAAGAATGGCATGTTACATTGGTTTGTTAAAAATATAGAAGGGGTGAGTGAAGTAAGATATACAATGCGAAAGTGTGTGCAAGAGGAGGCAGGGGAAGACCACGTTCCTACTATCTACTATGAAACCTATTGGATGCTCAAGGAAGATAATGACGGGTACACGAAACCAGCGAGCATGTATGAAGAAATTGATGAACATGGATTTTTATTATTTGTCATTATTTATAATTTTATAAATTCACAAGAAATTGGGATTAAGGTATAGATACAAACAAGGTGTCTTCTTCTTGGTCTTCCTCTCGCTCTGGTCTACCCAGGATAAGGGTGCAACTTACATACTTATTTATGTTTTCTATTTATTTTCGACCCGACTACAGTCCTGTCAGAGCCAACCTCGAGTATAAGGACCTTTTGTCGAAGGGAAAGTACTTACTGTGCAGTCTTGTCAATTAAAGATTGTTTAGAAGTCGATTGCTCGTCGCCGGTGCACTACAAAAGCAATTGCTCGGGAACTTATGATTATCTGCATGAGTCATAGAGCGAGCGAGCGCGCTGTTGGTGGGTGCACTGAGGTCTCTGCAGATCTGTGTTATCAATTCCGGTGCTCGGAGCGCGGTGTGTGGACATTAGTTACACTCGGATGTGCAATGAACACTTCATGATGCCTTCCGGTCGCATGTGGCTTATTATATGCACACGGAAAAATATTAAATGGGCCAGTCACTCCTAAAACAGCGGATAGTAGAACTAGAAACTGGGATCGTAAAAGTAAATTCATCGTCCTTCTCTTTTAATTAACATTTCTATAACCATTGGCGCTGGCAAACTGGGTCTAGTTATGTCGGCAGATTGTGTGATTTTCGTATTTTTAATTTATGAAAGCCGTTTAAAAATGTAGAATCATGTATCAATAGAGATAGTAAGAGAGACACAGCGACAGGCGACCGCCGCCGCCGGCCAGGACCAAGAGTGTATCTGGTGTGTACACGAAGTGCAGCCTGCGTGTGCAAGATGCATACGTCAGTCGTGAAGCTGCATCAGTGAATGTATGGCAACGATTGTCCAATTGACACTTGGAGTCGGGGGGCGCAATCATTGCGGCGGTCGCGCTGCCGCGGGCCGTCCGTTTGATACGTAGCCCGTACGGTGTTGCAGCGGTGCGGTACGGGCGAGTACCGAAGCGGCCGAAACAAGTCCCTACTCAAACCATGCCCAAGCTCTCCCGAACCATGGCTGCATCCAGTTCGTCGCACACGCTCGCCATGGAGCTGACCGCCCAGCGCCTCGCCATCTCCAAGGAGCTCCTGGTGATCGTGACCGCCGCCCACCGCAACAACAACGTGTACACCTTGGAGCTGCGCCCCACGGTGCTCAACCAGGCCGTCGTCCTCAAGGTTGAAGAGTCCGACAATGACGGTGAGTACCTACTCCCCTATTCGTTATATACATCTAATACTAGCTGTGGTCCGCGAATCATTCGCGTCAATGTCATTTCCTAGCTAGATTTCCCTGGGATAAAACACCTATGCACCTATGCACCTATGCACCTATGTGTTAATCCACTAAATAATTTGTAGTTGTGCCAAAGTTGATCAAACTCCGTTCCGAAGTGTTTGCGTGAAAGATAAATAAATATTTAATTTTATTTGTAAGTAGTTAGCTATACCTATAACTGTTAGAAGTATAATAATATAAAGTATAATAATATAAATTATAATAATATAAAGTATAATAAATCAGTATTCTCCCAAAGTGTTGGTATTAGATACAATTCAGCATAGCGGTAGATTATTGGCCGGATTGACAATAGGATATGTCTTATGGTTACAACAATCTACGAAATAAAATCAATAATACGCGCACGAAATCGCGCTTTATGTTTAATATGAAATTAGGTTTTCTGAGGAGACAAAGATAGACATTTAAACACAAAATAATTAAGTAAAATAAGTTAAAGAAAGCTATTTCAATAAAGTGATAATACATTAACTAGGTTATCCGAAGAAGTAATTCAGTTTAATAGTAGTATTTTTATATTTGGAAAAGCAATCCAACGGCATTTGAAGGGCCTACGCCAAGACACGCAGCGGGCGGCAGAGCTCATGAGTGAGCCCAATGTCCAAGGCTTACGAGTACATTGGTGATCGCAGGCAGCGGCGGCGAGGAGGCCGCGAGCTCCACCACCGACAAGGTGACCGACATGCGCTCCACGCTGTGGTATAACGTCGCCCTGCGGATGACCCCCGCCGTGCAGCAGGTCGTAGAGTTCGCCAAGCAGGTGCCCGGGTTCTCCAACTTACCACAGGACGACCAGCTGATACTCATAAAGGTTGGTGACTGTGATCACATGTGCATTCCAGCCGCTCACAATCTGCCTGCTTAATGAATCACCTCTGCCCACTATGCTAACGGATATCTCGGAACAAGCAAAATGAGATCAAATTTCATATTGCCTCCAAACATGTGAACTACTTAAGAGGCCAACCAATGCAATCATTGTCATAATGTTGATATGATAATATTTTGTACATGAGCTTAGCCAAATCCCAATGGAAAGTAGCGACGAGCAGTAAAAGCTAACAGTATTAGGGCGAGCGTCCTCCAAGCCGCGGCCGGGCCAGGCGCCTCGTGCCTTTTGCAAATTGCTATAATAAATGGAGCAAACTGATTATGCCGCAAATGGGTCACGGGTTCCTTATTTACAGTTCAATAAAGCCTTCTGCCAATAATGCCAATAATGGCACTACTTACTACCAATGAGTTCGTGCACCGGCTTGTTACTGTGTGAGAACGTACTTATACTTAGTCGTCTCAGTACGTCATGGGATCGCATATGGCTTGCTCACCCCACTACCAATACTCAATACTATATAAATCATCCTTTATGCATGACTGTGCTGCTTTAATTGTGCGACTCAGCTAAGCGCCAAGCAGGCTACGGGAAGCTTTCCGATCTTCATTTTCATATTGTCGAATGTTAATCAATGCGATGCCCCTGAAGCGACTGTGTTTGCCGAGCGACTGTACTATACTTGTAGGTACCTACATCATGTACAAGATGTAAGCGCGGCGCCCAGTGTCAGTGCCTAAGCCCTGTGATTGTACAATGTGTCCACAGCTGGGGTTCTTTGAAGTGTGGCTTACAAGGATAACCCGACTGTCAACGGCCGACTTCCTCATATTTGAAGACGGCACTGCGATCTCCTACAGCCATCTGTGCACGCTCTATGACGTAAGTGCCCACATCGCAAATATGTGTTTATGGAAGGAGAACTCTTCCCAACAGAGACCGACTGGGGTGGACGCCGCCGTGTGCGCCATGAGACCTTATACCTAACACAACATTCTGCATCATGATGTACATCATGATCTAGTGATGCATTCATCTAAACAGTTAGCGTTAGGAACTCTACCTTACAATTTATAACCTCACTAGATATAAAAATACTTGATTACAAACAGTAAGTATACATCTATTGTGTACCCAGCCTGCTCGTTGTAATCTAAGTACAGAATTGGATTCCCTATGAACCTTATAAAAAGCTTGTGCTTACGTATATCTGGTACGATGATCTGCTGCTATGACCTCCTGGACTGTTTGTGTCTGATTGCAAGGGGCATAAGGAGAGAGCGTTATAGTACAGCCACACCATGGGTGACCATAACAGACGCAGTTCGCCGGCGCGGTGATCTCGTACGTGCGCATGGTGCTGCGGCTGCAGTTGTCTGAGGAGGAGATGGCGGTGTTCACGGGCTCGCTGCTCGTGTGCCCGCACCGCGCCGCGCTCAGCGACCTGGTCTCCATCACCGGCCTGAACTGCGCGCTCACTGACGCCACTAGGACCGCGGTAATTGCTCCCACCGACACTACTCTGTACAGACACTCCATGCATCTGCCATTCATTCGCAGAAAACCTCACAACGGTACTCACATAAGGTGTATCATTCCATTTTAGCATTCCTTCAGTCTAGAATATCTCGCATGCAAATTAAGAAATGACAGCAACTTCTTCTGCAACTTCGAGAGCTTTCTTCGTGCTGCTTCCACTAAACATATTTAAAGTTTCCTCTGACAAGCGGCGTATGTGCTATTCCGACGACTCATAGTTACCACCACCAAATCCAGATATTGCTGGGCAGCCATTAATAGGCAAATTAATTGGTGCCTACATTGAATAGGTAAAACCATTTCAGGTGATGAATAGGGGTGTGGTGGACGGCGCGGGTCGGATGGAAGCGTTCGCGGCGCTGGAGCGCGACGTGCGCGTGCTGGGCCTGCGCCACAACCAGCTGCTGGGCTGGTGCCGCGAGCACTGGTCGCGCCTCGTGCTGCCCGCTTTATTCGCAGAAATTTTCGATATTCCCAAGAACGAGGAGGATGAGGCAGAGCGATTGCTCATGGCTCCTCTGCAGCAAATCTAAACGAAATCCAATATTAACCTACAGATATTACTTATGGAGGCAGGCTGTCGAAGCCCTAAATATAGGTTCAGTTTAGTCTAGGTTCCCGTCTGTGCCTGAGATTGGACTCGGATGTCACTAGGAGTGAATTACGTATTTGTTTTGTACGAATATTGAATACTTACAGTGTAAACGCGACATAAAGTGAACATAGTTAGGAACGCGTCTGCCAGGAGAACACTAAAAGTGATGGCGGCAATTAAGTAAGGAATTAGAAATATGGTATACGTCGAGGAGAGCTGGCAACGGGCGTACAGGTGCCTGGTGAGACGGGCCGCTGCACTGCACGGCCTTAGTATGCTACGACCACTGAACATTGTAATTAGTTATATTATGGTAATCCCGGCCCACGCGCCCTCTCTGGTACGTGTATAGTAACCAGCCTTATGCCTATGTCTTATCCTTTATACGTATTCATAGAAATAACAATCGATGTGTGCTCGCTCACTTTTTCGGAGCGATTTGTGTGCGCTCTCCTCGGCTATTGTTTAGACGTCTCTGGCATTCACCGCTGTGCAAACATTTACCTTATATAAGCAAGAGCGCAACTGGATGTGTCTGGGAGATCTCATCTCAGACATAGCCAAGTTGTTGGCACACTTGTACTGTACATTTATTGTACGGAACGTGCAACACTCGCCGCGGCAGTTTGTCCGCAGGCGTGCAGGTGCCCGCTGAGCTCTGCCAACCCGCGCCCTATAATACGCTCAGCGAGCCCCACTGGCGCGGCATGTGTTGTACATGTGCGCTGGCCCTTACTTAGTTTAGATATTAGTATGACGTCGGAAATAATTCATTAATTTCACTATCCGATCATTAGAGACTCCATAAATATTACGAAATAATGTCTGAGATCTCACGGGAACAGTTTATAGGATAAATATTGTATATGGTATGAGGTACCTCGATACGGAACTGCAGTCCAGACTGGTAAATACCGGGGCTAAATCGACCCCTAATTTTTCACCACTTTTTGAGAATAATTTTTTCAGTTATAAAGAATACTCTATTAAAATTTCAAGCTGCATCAAATACATTTTTTATATTTTTTTTGGAAAATATATTTGTACGCGACTTTAAAACGCAATGTTAAAACCTCGACTAAATCGTCTTAATTTTTTAATAAAAAATCTTTTTTTTTACTAGGTTACCATTTAGCCCTGGTATGGTCTGCAGTTCCGTATTGGGGTATAATCAAATACCTACCCAAAAAATGGTGCCAGCTCTCGGACTATATCTCGGTGTGCTACAAGCGTGCGATACATCGAATGGGCATTCTAATGAATTGCTTCCGACTTCACTTAGACATTAATAAATTATTAAAGTAGAAGCTGTTAGTTTGACTAGCCACGTGACACAACACCCACCGGAGTGGCCTGTGCTTATAACAACGTCTTCCAGCTTTCCTTGAGTAGGTGTGTAGGACATGGCCTCACGATAGTCAAAGTAACAGCTTGTGCTTGCCTGTTAACTGGTTTTAAGTAAATTGTACGTGTAAGCTACCGATGTGCCACAACGGAACTATGTGGCTTATATTCACTGTTTGAGTATAACGGAGAGAGTTCATGACACGACGTTGTAAAGCAAAATCCTTAATATAATTAATTCCTTGTTTTCTCGTATTGAGCGCGCGCCAAAACAGCTGAATGGCAGCATCTTTATCATTGTGCCCTATGCATGTGTGTACGGTTATTTATTGAGCCGTTGGTGCGACGTTATGTCTTCTGATAGATAGTGCCTACTTTGTTCCATTAGAATGTTTATAACATTGGGCACATAGCTCACTCCGTTAAGTGTATTGTAAATTAGGTTTTCAATTAACTAATGTTTAAATTTTTTATTGTTATGTTACTTTCTTTAGGTAACTTTTGTATTTAGCTTGTTAAATATTTAAGAATTTTATATGAGACGTTTAAATGGTACCTAACCACGGTAGTAATGTGCACATACTCAGCAGTGTACTGCTATATTACTAGCCATAAAGGTGAGCGTACACAAGCCACTCGTCGCGAAGGAGGCGCATCTAGATAATAATATCGTATCTGTTATTTGTAAGCGACACGCATTCCAAATTATACCTCTCTTTCCACAGAAGTTAACATATTTTAAATCACACGGAGCATTAATTTAAAAAAGAAATATGTTTTTATGTTAATATGTATTTAATTTGTCGTAGATACTAGTTGAGCGAACACACCCATGGCAGGTTAGATAGTGTAGTACATATGTACATTTCCACACACGTGAAGTAAATGATCATGACAAGTCCAGCCTCCTCGGCAGTGTCCAACGAATGTAGACATCAGCTTCAGGTTAGATAAGAAGATGCCTAGGTGTAATGTTTAATGTTAATTTAATATTAAGCTCTCCATGTACGTGTAGAGATAAAACCCAAATTATGTATAAACAGAGATGGTAACTGAGTGCCGTCTGTAGCCTCGATACCCCTAGTCTACGTCGAGGCTCCGTGCTCTATGGTTGCGGCGCGTGCCTGAATTATTTTGTAGTTGAGTACTGAAGTACTGGAGTTGTTGCATTTATCCAGCATTTTGCGTTGTTATAAGGCGAATTGACTATTTGTTAAGATGTATGCACATGTATCGCGTACTTGGCCCCGCGTTCAGTATTCCCAGTAGTGTTGCCTTGGTATGTTTGTAATTTAACTCATCCATAGGTGAGTATACTGTTAGTCTACTCTACACATACCGAGCTCTCGCCCGGAAACTTTCACCCGAGCGAAGATGGACGAGGCAGTTAGCAAATAGATGTCAGTTTTTATATAGTTAAAGGATCACAAATTCAAAGTTAATTATACGTTTACTCAATAAATTTACGTAAATATTTAATTACTTCAATTTTATTATAGGTGTCTATGTATTCAGGACTGATCTGTGTTCTGTAACTGTGTGTAGTCATCCTGTCTGTCGGTCTCTTTTAACGAAGGCTTTCATGACACGTGTTAGTATGATACAATTTAACCCTAATTGGTATGGTCCCGATTTCAGCTTCGACAAATAGAATCGATCACAGTGTATTAATTACATATACTTTTACATACATTTTTCCCAAGTAATACTACAGGCTCACCAAGGACACATCACGTTCATCCTTCGGTCCATGTAACATTACCTATGAGGCATACGTTTCATCCATATATGTTTATCCAATAGTGTTTATTGTATGGTCGCTGGGCCCGCTCTTATACAAATAATCTAGAGATGTGGTGCACTACGCCGCTGCTGCAACGATAGAACCGTAATATATTGTGATAGTTTAGTTTTCCTTTAAGGCAACACCAAAACACGATTATGTTATTTCATAAAATGTATCTCTATATTTGTATCTAAGGAATATATGTGTCGAAAATTCATGTGTTTGTACTTTTTAATCCATATGATACAGGTTTGGTTACAAATCATTGTTACTGTCACTAATATATGTTCATGAGTCTTAGTGATGACTTCCATGTAGGTACATACCTACAATTCACTGTGAGACTAAGAAGTTTGATAAGAACTTTCCATAAATATCATATATGATAACAAATGGCGCGTACTTTTAGGGCTAGAACAATCCGGCACGACTGAAATAGTTAATTCACATTTGAGATGCTTGCAACACCAGGGGTATCGCTAGCGCGTTGCCGCCCTACGGAATCTGTTCACACCCTTCTTGAAGAACTCCATGCTGTACTCTCCAGGGAAAACCTCAACGGGGAGCTCATTCCACAGCCTGAGCGTTCGCTGAAGGAAACTCCTTAGGAATCGCGCAGTGCGAGACCTTAGTGATTCCAAAGTATTACATACATATTGTTTAGGTAGGCTCAATAAGTGGCGTATATTATTCCTCGTGTGTCCTGGTCGCGCCCGTCGTCGCCTGGATGGAGAGGGGTGCATGGGCAAGTGTGCGCGGTGGGACACCAATAAAGCGTCACAATAAGACATCATTCAATTTCCATATCGCTTTAATGCTTAATTATATTGCCACATTCGTAATCACATGGAACAAACAAAGTATTGAACAAAATACTCTTAAAATTACAATTTATCAAATTAAATAATTCATATCTTTTTAATTATTTTGTATAACAATAACAAAGCAAATCACTATGAATATTTTGATTGAGCGATCGTCAGTCGCGAGTTGCGATCACAATCTAGGCTTAAACACTTCTACGGAGGCTGAGTAGTGGCTATCATAGGCATCTATAGCTGTGTGTGTACACGACGCGCTGCCGACCACACTGCCCAGGACAGCTTCTCTGCCAGCCGCGCACTGTACAACACCGGGTCTCGTCTCATGCTGCCTATAGCTTAGTGCAAACATGTCTGGAGCCACATCTTTCTGGTGTAGCGTCATGGCGGCCAGCTCGACTTTAGCTAATGTGTACATTATTGAAAATATGTAATGTAAACATTGTAATTGCTTTACCACCAGAAACAAACCACAATTAATGTTATCATACGGCCTCATGTCAGGTCGGCAGACGATTTGTTCACAGTTCAGAGTTGAGATATGTTCGGCTGCGGGGTGCCCCAGAGGAGGGTTGAGGGGGGAGGGAGGGTGCATTTACAGGAGTTAGAAACAGGATGACACTATGTTAACAAAACTATCGACACTAAAGAGCGGCACACACGGCCCGCGCGCGGTCCATTGCGACTGCGCACAAACAACTTCCAACCTCTTGCCGGAATATAAATTACAACTGATTTAGTGAACACGTGAGTGCAGGTAAGGACTCGCTATGTGCAGAGGCACGCGTCGGTACAACACGGGCAGCGCGCCCGAGCCGTGAGCGACGCCGCAATAATTTACCTAAATAACATTTAATGACTTAAACAATTAATTAAAATTATACAGTAGTCATGAAACACGTCAAAATTATACAACACCATAATGACTGCTGAGGTAGCCGCTTAGCGCCGCGTGCGGCCGGAGGCTGCGAGATGCGGCACAGGCCACCACAGTGCTCGGCCTGGGGTTACTTTGTACAACACTATATTACGTAATGAGAATTGTTAAGGAGCCCTAACTTAGTGCAAAAATATTGTAAGTATTTTTTGTTAATTACTTAGTTCAATGTACATTTAAACGGCTGGTCACGCACGATACTGCCGCAGACCGCAGGGGAGGGAGCTCCAATGACTTGCCCACTAACTTGTCGTCTGCTGGTACATGCAGTCACAGCATTATACAATTCAAGTGTCAGGCGCGCGCCCTGACAGATGTCTACTAATATCCTACATGCTGATATCGAACAAGAAACATGTCTCCAACACAAGGTGCGTGCACGTTTATTCAGAGGAAGCTGTTGCTCGTACCTTGGAAGGGAGTGCGCTCACCCCCGCCGCAACACACAACAACGACATCATACGTACACTGCTGGAGTAGTATTGGCGAGAAGCGTATATACTAATGCGTGTAACTGTGCCGAATAGCAACTCCACCGCGCCTCCAAACTATTAACGTATGCATGTTATATAACATACATACATATCATCACGCCAAGTCCCTAACGGGGTAGGCAGAGAGTATAGAGCGCCAGTTCTCTCTAGACTTACATACCTCTTTCGCATCATGTTATATAACATGGTCTACTAATTCTTCTTAACAACTTAACATTCAATTTTTTACATTATTCACTTTGGGAACAAGGGGGACATATTGTGGACAGGTCTCTAGGGTTAAGACGATACCTGCTCTGCCACATAACTTCAAGGCTCATCTTGGATCTTATATCCAATTAAATATACATTGAATATAACAAAGAGTCGAGTTCTTACATGTGTACAACGATCAATGTATATCGAACAATTTGATATCTCATTAATTTCTCAGTGTGTGCATAATGTAAACTGGACTCTATTGCTACGAAGGCAAAACATGTTTCTTAGCATTAAAAGCCTATTTGTTAAAATCATTTTATTTCATGACATATAAAACAAAGTAGGAACGGAACGTGAGAGTATTGGAAACTAGTGGGCGGATAATGGACTTGGTATGTGGATGACGCTAAAGAGGGAGTAGTAGTGTAAGACTGGGAGATTTGGCGCTATGGCGCTCTACTCTCTCTGCCTAGCCCGTGAGAGGCTCGACGTTATACATACTATAATATTCATATTGACCAACACGTAATTTATGTACTTTCTCGCAGTATATTATTAACATTGTATATGTAAGTCTATCCTTCTGAAACGTTAATTTAGCGGGGGACTTATTAAACATGTAAAATTGAACGAGATCCGTCCGTTTCTAAGCAACACTAATTCATCAGCGACACACATCACATCTAACAGGGCACTGTCGTTTAACTCAACTATAAGAAAAATTATTTCCATAACTTAATGAGGAAGTTTCCTTAAGAACAGACTCCTTTAAGCGCACATGTTACTAGTGGTTACGTAACATTACGTAATAAATATATGTCTACGTTCAGAAATACTTGTGCTTTCCGGTTGACTTCATTGTACTCTGATACATAAGTTGCCGAACTCTAGAGACATTATAAGGATCTATTGAAAAAATATTCAGTAAAATATAACACTTCGTTAATTTTAACCTACTAGCTTAACACCTGCAATAATTGACAACAGTTAATTAAATAATGTAACAAAAATATACAACCGCGACGGTAATCCATGAACAAGAATGCTAATGAAAGCAACCCGATGCACTCGCACAGTGCCTGTCACCAGCGTGACACGCGACACGTGACACGCGACACGCGGGCACGTGTGCGTGAGCTGCGTGTGAGCTGACGGGACACTATACTGGACGGAATTGAATTGTGTCAATACTAATACAGTTTCATGTGTATATTACGAATTGTATATAAGTATATAAATATATACACCTTCTGTTCCTGGAAGCGACAAGTATTCCTGACGCATATATGAATGTGGACGAAGCGAAAGAGATATCTAAGTCTAGAGAGAATTGGCGCACTATACTCTCTGCCTACCCCGTTAGAGACTTGGCGTGATGACTTCCAAATCAGAACAGAGCTTTGGAGCAGTCCACTGTCAGCGCCGAGTCTCTACTCAATAAATATACATGCTTCCATTTATGTAAAACAAAGCGTAAGGGGGCATATTACGGTGTTGTTACAGTAAAGGGACAGTTGTCTGCTTTCATTGCACTGGAGATATACATATGACATTGACTGGGGTAATGGGGCGACAGACTTTGTGCTTCGAGTCGTCCGACGACACGAAGGGCTAGGACGTGGTTATACTATGTAATGATGCGTGTATGTATGCAAATATAACTTGTTATGGACAGTTCAATCAGTGTTCAATTACGCGGCCATTGTACGACATAGGTATAACATGCGAAGTAGAGGCATTGCGGGCTCCTCGTCCGTCCTGCCTCATCATCAAACTATATACACTCTAAATAGACGCAGTGCTCGATCTTAATAGCCATAAATAATTTAATTCAGTGAAAATTAACATATTTATACAATGCCCCAGCTGGGTGTTGCCATCTAAATGGACTACTTGTATCACGCACGCATGTATAATATGAACCTTTAAACGGGCGCTATAGTGAGCTGCCCGCGGGCCGGGGGCGGGCGGCGCCCGGACAAATGATACGCTCTCATATGAATTTACATTTTTCAATCTTCTAATGGCAAGAAAATTTCGTTAACAATTTGTAAAACAAAGATTTAACAAAAAATATAATAATACAATTCATAATACAAGCCAGATGGTAACGGTAAAACATTGTGATGACAACATTGGATGCGACCCCCCGACCCCCGCGGAGGGTTGGCGGCCGCAGCGTCATTGTTCATTAACAATTCATCGTATTAACAATCCATCGTCGCGATGAGAGCCTATTGGCTCGACGCTGGTTATAATTACAAGATTGTAAAATGTTAATTCATACACATACAGTAAGGCTTTAGGGGTGACAGTGCCCCTGGGGGCGGGCGGCGGGCTCAGGGCGGAGCTGGGGCCGGGCGGGGGGCGCTGCATCTAGTTTACTTCTTAGTGGGCGTGCCGCGCTGGGTGAGGCCTTCGAACCTCTTGAACGTGTAGTTAATGAACACCCAATCCTTGTAGGCGACCTCGCCTTCCTGAGATATGGGCGCGGCTGCTGTAACCAAATCGAAACAAATGTCACTTCACGATGGCAAGGTCGTTTTAAGACTGCAAATGTGCAAGAGAAAACATGAGAGGTGCGTCAAATTAGCCGAAGGGTGCGTACACACTGGCACGTACATAACTAGCGGACGACAAGACACACACGCCATACATATAGTAGTGTGCCTAGGGTTTGTCAGTACGTACGCTGCTACTGGCGGAGCCAAGGTGGCGGCTAAGAGTGGGCGTCTTGGCAGGCTGTCACCAATTAATGAGCCAGTATGTACATGTAGAGTTGTTGGATCCGATGTGGCGAGGACCCATCATCCCCAATGTGTGAATTATTTAGTATCGCAGCCGTAGCGGCCACGGCGCGTAACGTAGCAATGTTCAAACCATTGTTCCGCTCACGCGTGACAGACGCGGGGCTGTCCCTACCATTGTGGTATAACAAAGCGTTACAGAATGGTAGTATGATACAATGAGGATGAAGTTAAGCGAATGTAGATGATAGAACGATAACGATAAGATAATAACATCATAGACCAAACTCCAGAGCGGCCACGGGTAGCTCCCTCAGCGAGATACGGTAGTGTTTGAGTGCTGATAATGGATGGCAAGGTCCATCCTCAGGTGTATAAGGATAAAGGGGGTATCTCGGTGCAGGAGGCCCGCGGCCGGCTGGCCCGCGGCCGCTGTTAACCTGTGTTCGACTCACGTATTTCTAGCTTCACGTCGGGGAAGTCGTCGAAGTTGGAGGTGTCGTCGATGGAGCGCACGTCCACGCAAATGGCGGCCGGCCGCTCGCGGACATGGCTCCAGTCCACGCCGCGGAAGAACGGCACCGACTTCACGTCCTCGATGCCGCGCCCCGAGCCCAGCCTGCGGCGCACACCAACACAATGCTTACGTCTTATATGCCCCACCGAAGAGTAGGCGGAGGTGTGTAGATAGTACCCACACACCCACTTTTCGCCAATACTCAAGTCGGACAACGCAAACGTCTTTGAATTTCTCCCCAAACGTTTGCAGATTTCCTCCCGATGTTTTCCTATACACATTACTAGTAGCTATGGTGACATGCTCGCTCAGTACCCACAGTTGGACTTGTTTAGCGACACTGTCGGCACAATACGTCGGCACATACATTTGTATCTCCGTATGTAGTCATATATTGATTCATTGTATATTTTGCCTAATTATTTATATACAGCATATGTTTTTTTTTTTTACTATAAGTGCTTTGGCTATGCAGCTGTTAGCTTATATATAATTTTTGTAATAAATAATAAATTACACTTTCAGTGAATGTCCATATCCCACGTGGGACATCAAACTGTCAAACTGAGGGTAATCGGCCCACGTAAATCGCTCCGTCGACATTCATCGGTCTACTTCCATAAGTACCATTTAGACGATGTCAGCAGACATTTGTTGCGATCAGCAAATTATGGGACCTCGTGAACTCAGCGGCAGCATGTAATATAGAGTATTCCGTAGGTCCGTAGGAGTGCTGAACATACGTTATAATACAGTAGCGAGTGGTAATACCCCGCGGGCACTTTGATCGTGGCGGGAAGTGGTGTACCTGCGATCAGGCTCGGAGCAGAAGCGCATGATGGTCTCGCGCGCCTCCTCGCTGATGGGGATCTCCGGGGGGAAGGTGAGCGACTCGCGCCACGACATCACCTTGCGGTACGTCTCCTGCGGCGACTCCGAGCAGAACGGCGGGTACCCAATGAGCATCTCGTACCTAAACACGGGAGACACCAACACTCGGCATCAGTAAACTGACCACTGCGACTAACATTTGTACAACCACCTCGACTCGCAATTGCACAATCGACATTTGAAACCAGCTGCTTCCTATCAATCATATAATATTTTCGAATACTCTGAATGTTTTTAGAACGAATACTCTAAACGGATTCTTCCAAAGTGTAAGAAAGCACAACGACCCTAGCGCTAACTAGTTTAGTATTCGCACAACACAATCACATTGAGTCGCCTGACTGCTTAGCAACAGCATGAATATAACACACTTTGCACTGGTGTCATTGGCTGCTGGCACTGGCTATTATTAGAGTACTAGATAATGTTATAGTAGTAGATTATCGGGGCATTGACTTTATGTAAGCCGCCTCAGGGACGATCTCATTAAGTTTAATCATAGTCATAAGTATTTTCTTGCCGAGAGCTGCCTGCTGCCAGTGAGGCAGCCGAGCATGCGGCGCCTGGCAGTAATAAGGTCACGTGGTATCCATGTAAACTAAACATTACTGGCTCAACCTCTTCACGAAGTGTCACTGTTCTAATACAGTAAAATAAAATATAAATCGCAACACAAACAAGCATATACATGGTGCCCAGCTGATGCCCACGCGTTGTTGTCATCTACAAGCTAGCACAGTTGCAACGCAAGGGGAATAACTCCTCATTGTCGATATCGCCTCGCCCCAGCCCCGGGGACAGGAAGTACTATTCAATACTGTACGTGTGGGGTCTAGGCTGTATCTAATCCATGATTATATTATATTCTGACAATTGGTTGAACCCATGTTTGACAAGTATAGGCCCTCTATGAGCAGTGGGCCCGAGGTGAGCATATACAGCTACTGCAATATGTATATACCAACATGTTGGTGTGATGCACAAGCCAAACAATCGCAAGGAAATGGGTACATTGCAAAGCACAACGGAAATTATATTCGCTTAGGCAATAACATATAACAATAATATCGCTGCGAGTCATTGCGCCACCACAGGACAATAAAGGCATAGCTTTTTAAATATCGACGCTCATTTGGCATCAATTTCCCATGTCGAATTCACTCCATCTCCATAAGCCACATCGTTTGTTCTACGCTGCTACGTCTAATGGGGCCAAGTGTGGTGATATGACATATAGCAGCGTCATCGAACCCATTACGAGGCGAGACTCTCTCTCTCTCTCACTCCGGCTCTGACTACATTACAAGTTTGAGACGACCTCAAGTTTATATACATCAGAGTGTTTCAGTATCGCAGTGAAGCTGTGAGCCGTGAGCTGTGGGCAATTGTAGGTATAGGTAGGCATGTATGTATGTAAGTAGCATAATGGCCAACTGACATGATGACGCCGAGGCTCCACCAGTCCGCCTGCGGGCCGTAGCCCGTCTGCAGGAACACCTCGGGCGCGATGTAGTCGGGCGTGCCCACCGTGGAGTACGCCAGCGCTCGCCGGTTGCGCTTCCACGACTCGGCGCGCCGCTTGGAGTCCATCGCGGACGACGAGGTCGAGACTGGACAACAGATACAAGCCATGCATAACGATGCTCGCCGCACACCAACCGGGAGGGGCGCTGGCGGCGCACGTGGAAGAGGGCCGGGTCATGTCAATATAGGGAGCGGAAGTTTATGGGGGGCGGCGATTGGACTCTGCGCCAATGAACTTGTTAATACGATCTCCCGTACAGATACACACATTATATATAAGATGCATAGCATCCTGCCAGGAAACATCGGTCAGTAAACGTCGGCTCATAGGGGGTATACCAGCCAATTGAACTTATACATTAAATACCGCAGCTTCCACTAACGGCGGCCATTACTCCATTACGTAGTGCGTTATTAATAGTATTGTAGGGAGTCTGTGCCCAATGACAAATGTACCACATTGGACCACAATGAATCAGGAAAACTTAAGACATATAAAGACTATCCACGCGAGACTCGAACTCGAGACTCCTGTCATGTATAGGTGTACTGTTTCCATTTGGTGGCAGTTGCAATTTGCGTCTCAAATAATTGTGTCAATTTGTAATGTCTCGGTCGAGCTGACCTTGAGAGTAACTTGTACTGAAGGCCGCCGGAGGTTGCCGCACAACAACAATGCCCGACCACAATACAACTTAACCCGATAAGTGTCCAAATGTTATGTAAGTCAATCAGTGATGTGTAACAATTTGTTTGGAGAGTAACATTGAAATGACAGTTAATTTGTTAAAAAGGGTGTGTTTATACATAATAGTGTAAACTCCTCCGTAAGCTGGTAGTAGGGAGTGGGTGTAATTACCGGTAATCCTGTATAATAGGTTGGCAAGTGGCACACACTCACTGAAGTCGGAGGGCGTGGCGCGCGAGAGGTCTCTGTAGAAGTCGGTGCGGTGGCTCTTCTTGAGCCCCGTGCACAGCCCGAAGTCGCTGAGCTTGATGTGCCCGCGCGCGTCCAGCAACAGGTTGTCCGGCTTGATGTCCCTGCGTGCGAGACCATCACACAGGTGTGGCAGACACACACACACACACACACACACACACACACGCACGCGCATACACACACGCACACATTGGTATCGTACCTATGGATGAAGCCAAGCTTGTGAATACTGTCTATGGCGAGGGCGGTCTCGGCGACGTAAAACTGTGCGCACTCTTCGCTCAGAGTATCCTTCTTCATGAGCAGGGTCATCATGTCGCCCCCGGGCAGGAACTCCATGATGAGGTACAGGTTCATGGGGTCCTGGAAGCTGTAGTACATCTTCACCACCCACTGGTGGTCTGCCTCCACTAGGATGTCACGCTCAGCCCTTACGTGAGCCACCTGCAACACACGTCAATTTATTGATTTTAGCAATAATTAGCAAGTACATCCTTATGTACTACACAATTACTAGTTATATTAGTGCCTCCATCATCTCATCATCATCATCTCAAGGTGCTTCTGTTCAATACTAGTGGTGTCCAGTCCTCGCATGTGACTACATCTTCCACCAGACAATTGTTCACATACATTTCATATCAACCATTTAAATTTGTCCAGAGCAGAACAAGCACTCAATGTGTATCAAACAGACCGCGTGCGGCCCAATCAGAGTCATTGGGCTCTACCAATGCATCGGAAAGCCTTTAACCACACATGGTCATGTAGCGCAGACGGAGTGGTTGCATTGACTAAAAGCCGTGTGTATGTGTATACCTGTTCCTTTTCGAGCATGTCGGCTTTCCTGAGTATTTTCATGGCGTACACGTGGCCCGTGTCCTTCTTCTGGACCAAGCGAACCTCGCCGAACGCGCCTCGCCCTATCACCTGTGCAAACACGCTCACACTTCAATTTTGAAAACATCAATCGAGCCATTCCAACGGCTAATGTGATTGAGCAATATACTAACGCTGCGGCCTCATTCATGCGCCGATCTAAATACTTGGAGGACAACTGTTTAAAGTTAACTATTCAGTGAAATGCAAATTTTAAAGGAAATTAGGTTAAAAAAAATATTCTTTGAACCTAATTTCCTCAGTTACAAACAAGCTATAAATACCGTAGGTACAAAAAAAAATATGTTAATTGAGAGCCAAGTGCGATATTATGATATATGCCTTGGTTGTTGACTTCAAGCGAATCTAAATGGGTGCCAAGTGCAATAGTCAGTCTTAAAATAGGTATCATCTTCGTATAACTTGTTTTGTCAATCTGCTACATTTTCCTACGTTTACGGGTTGTAATTGTGTTATTTTCTATAGAAAAATCAAGGTTGGTCGCGTGAAGACCTTTAAATGTTCATACAGGCCGGCTGTCATCAATTTTTATTGTTGATTGATACATTACAGGCTCTATACGTAAGCTTTCCCAATAGAATCAATTCATTGAAAAATTTTAATAAATTGATTTAAAATGACTAGTTTCTGATTTATTCCTTGTATTCACCTATCTGGATGAACTTTGAACTTTCTAGGTCATCTTGAACTAGGTTGGAGTTTTAATCTATAGGTCAGTCAAAGATAAAAAATGCCGATACTGGACTGTTTATGCAATTTGGAGCACATATGTATCTCGTTAGGGTCAATATATGAGCCAAATTTGACATGTTTATGTGAAACAGTCAGATACATATGAGATGGTCAAAACTGGCTACAAACGATTCATCATATATAGGCTTGACACGCTACCGCCTGACAAGATGTAAAGAAAAGCTCTTTGTAAAGAAAAGTACTTTGTCGCACCGCTTTTCTTGAGTATTTTATTCTTTAAAAAATATTACACATGTCTAGACCAAATGACACAAGAAATTGTGGCTTTAAATGTAGTTTCTTTTTATGATTGCAGACACCCAGTAATAATACGCGTTTAATAATAATAAATAGCGACTGACCTTGAGCGGCTCGAAGTCCTCGACGCCTAGCCGCGACCGCTTGAGCCTAAGGAACTCTGTCTCCTTCTGCGCGTGCTGTTGCCGCTTCTCTTGTTTCTGGCTCTCAGTGAGGCTCTCATCCTTGAGCGATTCCTCGAGCTTCTCCAGTCTGCAACAATCGCCATATATTGTTCTAACATGCCACAAGCCTATGCAGCGGATACTGGGTGTGAGGTGAACTGGTCGATATTTGGTATATGCTTCGTACCTTTGTTTCCTCTCATAGTGTTGTGAGATTAGGTTGGTGTAGAAATTCTCTAACGTGACCTTGGCCTTGGTTGCCTTGTCGAGCGTGTGACCGCTGAAACGGATATTGTCCGTGCCGGTCATCTCCAGCACCCCTGCAAACAGTATTACTTAGTACCAACTGCAGGTCAACGCAGCTCGATGGAATTTTACGCGAAACATTTTGAGAGCGACAATTATATGTGCCTATGCGTCGCCGCGCAACAAACGAAGCTCCGTTCGATGCAGTCAGCCGCCAGCGGGGTCCACGCACTAGGTGTGTGTCGGTACTAGCTAGTACTAGAAACGTTACATTGGCCGCCCGAGTCATTGTTGCATGGATGGTGCGAGTACTAAAGTACAACATGCAAACTAGCCGCATCATTATCTAAACTGAATGTGCCGTCCCCGGGTCATTCACCAGGCTACTGGTGTGTAGGCTCAGGAGTACCCTCCTTCACTATACACAACTATTGCCAGCTACTGTATATTCAAGTTTATGTGAGCATAATGCATACAAAGCGTTCCCGGTACATTACATGTATGTAGAAGGAGATAATGAACCCGCGGCGCGATCCGTGAAGGCGATGCGCCGGCAATACTCATATATTTTATTACAACAATTCACGAGCTAACATCCGCAAACGAGATCCATATTGTATTAACATTGACCAAAGGATATTATGACCACGAAGCTGTATAAAAGATGCTACAATGCTTTTTGTATGTGATCAGGCAGCGCAGGCCGGCGCATCGTACCCACGTACAGGCTTGTCGCGTGTTAGCACGGCGACGCCAGTTGGCTTGTAGACAATGGTATTAATATAGGTAAGTGCACGTGCAGTTAATGTGTTGCGTGCACAAGGAATCGTTGGTGCAGGAAGCATATTCAGAGCTCGTGGAAGATGCTTCATACGGTAGACAACTAGATCACAAAGCAGGTTGGTCCATAACCACAGAAGCTGTATTAATATAAGACATGGCGCATGCACCGGGGACGCCGAATAAGCCACAGAGAAGTAGGTAATTTGAGGTCACAAACACTCCCAACAAAGCACAATATGCTAATAACAGTCCATAAGCCACGACCCCACCCAATGTTGCCTAATTGTGTTCGATATAAACCACATCGAGGTATCTCCTGCAGGAAAACCCGCAAGCCGATCATGCCGCGGCCGCTGTCCTCATTTACATATATTCATCGAAATAATGCTGTTATCTAATTGCTGCGCGTCGTACCTGGACATGCTCGGGGAAATATCGTTTATCGTTCGCCATACTTGCGTCAGCCGATTCATACATAGTAAACGAGTTGCAATACTGAATACTTGAGAGATAGGGATCATACGTTTGGATAATTAAAAGCTTTGATTGGCACAATATCTACCCGGCTAAAAGAGGGTTTGTGTTGCGCATAATGGGCTCGTGACGACGTAACACTTGAGAGGCGGCGCGTCACGGCGGCTTCACCTTGGCGGCCGCGGCGGGCGGTCTGCTAACGACTGCACTTAACTGCCTACTGTTAAGTTGATTCGCACTCTGGCACTCGTTAATGCGGCCGGCGCGCCCAGTGGCTGCAGTGGCAGTCGCTGTAACGGGCCCTCGGCCGCGCCGCCACCAAACTGTTCTGACACAATGTTCTTCATTGCAACCTATCAGCTCAGACATTACTATATGCCTTGTTTATAGTACTACTTCCCAATACATCCGATAACCATGATTGGCTTTTCAAGTTTAACACAATGCATTAACGAATCAAACGAGTGCTGGCGACCAGTTAATTTATCCTCTAATTTTTATTTAAGTAGACAATATCTCTGTATTGGTTTATGAAATGTATGACCCGACGGAATACGTAAAATGTTCGAGGTATGGTAGTTGTGATAGATTAGGATATTTTTTCATGCTGCAAATACATTTAAGCAAACAAACACTGTGACGGCGTCAGTATTGCATCGGCAGAGCAGAGCTGGCAACAAGGCCAGATTTATATTGAGAAACTACTAGTGAGTATATACACATGTGTGACTGTTCGCCGATGGCTCAAAACAATGACATCATATTTAGGCAATATATTATCGCGCACCGGCCAATGCAGGCAATACCCTAATTAGGCATAGGGGCCCATTGTTGCACATTGGACACATTTGACTAGCGAAATCACTCATTTGATAATGTTATATCTATTGGTCCGCTGATAATTATTTGAATTATATTATGTCAATTATCTGAATGGTATGTGGATACAAGTCAAGCGAACACAAACATCGATAACGAGAGGAATATACATGTACATGTACATCGTAAACGTCGGTCGGCATAAGTGGGCAAGAGTTCACAGTCGACGTGCGGAATATGGTTTATTAGCGGATATGTGACAACGCGACGTTGCGTCACTGGGCACGAGATCCAACGAGCTCCAACGAGCCCTAACTACGCGGCCACGAGACGTAACTTAACGGATTAAGCTTGCACCACAATAACCATGGGATTATACAACTTATTGCGAAAAATTAAGCGTTTCATTTGGTGTTAAGTTTAGATAGCAGGCTTGTCTGATGTACAGACACAATAGTTTTACAAGGCATTTGGTGGAGTTAGAAGTGTAGATATGAGTCTATCTCTAGTGGCGACCTCACCTGTGCGTGAGCCCCCCGGCTGGCTAACAGACGCGGCTCTACCGACCGTCCGAGCGACGGTGGAATAACCATCACAAACAACACGCTTGACGCACAAGCCGCGGGCTAGCAACGAACAGCAGGGTTGCGGGTGCAAAGCATCGTGCTCTGATCGCCAACCTGCCGGCCAAGCATGGTGTTATGGCAACGCGGTCGCCACCGATCTAACTTCCCACCGCCGGCCGGATCGCCTCCATTCAAAACACCCAACATCAACTGAATGATAGACGCAAACTGACCAATTTCAGACAAGCTATTGTGACCAAAGTTGAAGTCAAACGAGTGGCGGGGCTCAACAGCTGGCTTGTTGGTTATTATAGTGTGGAGAGCAAACAGAAGTTCACAGAACAATTATCACGCAATAGGTGAGGACATGTAAGTTGTATTGCAATGCTCAGTGTTCCATAGTTCTTAAGACCTGATGCTTTCTTTGAGGAGACCCAGAATTGAGTAGTTAGATAGGTGACGACCCCATATATATGAGGTTTAAGTGACACAATTCAACAGGGAAACTTTAAAAATATTTGTAGTATGTGCTGCCTATTATCTTGTCTATGATGTCCTGGGCCAGCATGGGACCTAAAATGATTAGACTTAATGTACCAGCTAGGACTGTAGCAAAGAGTGAGGTCTTACCCGGAGGCTGGGGCGCTGGCGCCGGTGTGTCTGGGGCCACCGTAGTGCCCGGGGTGCTTTTCCCCCAAGACACGGCTCTCTCTGCACAAAAAAACACTGATATCAATGTCATGTAACCAAAGTCTCACTCCAACAAATAATTCTTAGAAGAATCAACAATAAGTAAGTAGCATTATTAAATAAAATTGCATATGGCATGCTATCTAGCTTGTTAAGAGCTTTTACAATACATTTTCTCAATACACAAATTTCTACATAACCCATAAATGTGCCAGAGTTGCCCAACTTCCAATGACTAGCAAATAAATATATTATTTGCCCTGAGAAGGAGCCCAAAGCCCTCTGCAGTTGAGTAAGTACTAAGTTTGAAGTGCATTTACTAAGTCTGCA
Organism: Drepana arcuata; assembly: GCA_016069955.1. NCBI lineage: Eukaryota > Metazoa > Arthropoda > Insecta > Lepidoptera > Drepanidae > Drepana > Drepana arcuata. The sequence goes on along the minus strand of JACCPG010003336.1, from coordinate 13,729 downwards.
GTGTGTACTAAGCTTTTTGCAGACAGAGCTTTATTCCAATTCTGAGACTTGATAAGGTGGGAGCTGCATGTTTGTATAATTGTTAGACTTCTGAGAACAGATTGAAAATGAGTAATTTTTGTGTTGCAATATAATGATTTATCTACATACAATAACATATTTTAGATGACAACATGTTGAATAGTGAGTTTATAAAGTGTGTTAGACATAGCTTTGTAGTTCTTCTCAACATAGTATTTGTGTTCACCTTGAACCTTGTGTGCCAAATTGTTTCACTCATTGGTACATACAAGTATATTACATGTTCAATCTTTGCATGCAGCTAATAATTTGTGTCCTCAATTCTTCCCACAAGGGTCCCCTAAGAGGTAGCCAGAAGTGTATATGTAGCAGTACCAACACACCCAGTTTCCGCCAGAGATATGTAATTTGTGTCTAGAGAATATATATTTCCTGTGTTCTGTTTGTAGTATTTTAGTATCATATCATATGCATTAACACCTTTATATTGACACTTTTATATTGCACCCATTCTAGTGCTACTAATTGTTATGTATGATAAATGTAACTATCTTATCATTAAAACCTTCCTAATTTCAATCATATAACAAAAAAACAAATGTTTAACACACATTATAGAGCCTCAAAACTAGTATTGCAATAGTAATCAGCATGGCATGAAAGAATTACAAGAAACATGGGATCAATGTTAGCTTCTAGTTTCTTATTATGACCTCTAGTTGCCAAAACTGGAGAAACCTCAAGGACAGCGAATGAGTGTTACAGTCCACTTCCCACGACGCCAGCCACTCATCATCACAGCATGATCTCGCGAACTTCGAGGCCCCCATAAAAATCGGCTCGTAATTAACTGGAGACCACGTAATCACTAGAGTACTGACTACTAGGTAGCGAATATGATCACTGGTTATAAATAGATGAGTGATTGATTATCAGAGAACTAGCGGAGCGTAAGATGGGACTCGCGAACACTTTGCGTCACTCACACAAAGGAATCGCATTGTATCGGGCCGTCAACCTCTCTCCGATTTATACGTACCTTGGGTTGGACTGTGACCCAAAAATTGTGTCTCGCTCGCCACTCACCCGCCTCCACTAATAAATAAACAGCATGAGAACCAATTAATCTTTCACACAGTGACTAAAATCAATAATTGTATATCGTAGATAGTTTGTTTTGTATCGCAACGATACAAGTTGTCCGAACAAATTTATTTGGTGCACTATTAACTGCTTTCGCCACTGACTATCACAAAATACCTTTGTATAAATGAATTACGAAAGTGAATAACGGGATTCTTCACGAGCGACCCCGACAGAAATTGCACAAAGAAAGATGTCAGTCAGACAGAAAGATAAAGACAGTCCACAGATGATGAATAAATCATGTGGTGGACTTTCCAATGTTGCCATATGATTAGTACGATGCAAAAAAATCATATTCATAGTCGTAAATAATTATGTATTATGTATTTATAAATGCATAAGGCCTTCGTATCTGATTTAGTAAAATATAATCAGTTATTTTATATCTTTGCAATTCCGCCTACATCGTAAGGGACCCGGCGTGTTATTTTTAGATTTTAATTTATATTATGTTTTTTTTTATATTTATTAAAGAAGTTTTGTTGCACAGCGACTATGTCACTCCGTGGGGACACCTGGATATAAAAGTACTCGTCAATTAATTTAAGTGTGTACCTATTGTATGAATATAAAAACGCCATACGCTAATACGCGAATAGCAATCTTATGTAAAATGAATTTCAATGAGAGTGGGAGTGAGATCTATCTAATACATAGCATTTATACGCTTAAAAACGTGTATGAAGCAGTTGATAGGTGTATATTATAGTCCGAGGTGTTTTGTAATTTTTTGTGCAAGTTGTTGTTTCGAGTTAACACTCTCTGCATTTGAGATTTGACAATTGTATACGCTACTGTGTAAGAAGCCCTTATAATTTAAAAATAAAGGAATACTTTAGGAATACCATAGATTACTTTTTTGCGTAATCCCAAATGCTGTGCGATCCTCTGTTTTGTACCTCTGTTATGTACCTCTTTTTTTACAATAATAATTTTACTTTTTTTTTATTATTTTAATTTATTCCATATCTTGACCAGAATTAGTTACAGTACTGATGACAATGTTTGTGTCACTTGTTTAATTTGTCTAATTTGTGAATGTGAGAACATTGTAGGCTTTGTAGATTCTTAGATCTTGCTAACATTGTTATAATTATCTTGTTTTATGTAAGCTTTTATATAGTAAGCAACGAACTATTGTCGGGCCTACGTTGTTCCCCCATACTTGGTACTATTGCTGTAACGAAAAAATATTGTATATGCCTAATGATTTGAAAAGAGTAACCATGGAGTTTCTTGCCGGTTCTTCTCCATGGAAGCGACCAACCCGAACCGTGCTTCTTTTTCGACGTTTTATAAGTGCCCACCTGGGCCTATGTGAAATAAAAAGATTTTGATTTGATTTGATTTGTACCCCAAGTTTTTAGTTGCCACACCTGCGTCCGTACGTTCCCACCTGCAGTTCTGTAACCCTACGCTATTCGAGTAAGACCACTACGATACGATACGATAAAATACTAGGTACATTTTATCTATGTGTAGTATCTGTCATATGCCCATCCAACCAATTCAATCCAAATTTTAACTTACTATCATAACAATAAAATATTGTCACCCTATAATTGAGACAGCTTTGTAGGGTTAAGGATTAGTAATTGAAACTACTTCAGCGCAATCTAATTTTTACTTAAAATAAATCATATATACAGTTCATTGAATATACCACTTGCAATGTCTCGGCTAAATATTTGTAAACGACAGTTATGTGAATAAACTGTAATATAATGAAGAAGGCTTTATATTATTTGATAAATTCGTTGAAGTAATGTAGTTCTATTGAGTATCACGACACTAGGTTGACCACGAGGCAGATCGAGAGAGTACACAATTATCTAGCTAAGGAGAGGTAGCGCCAATCACATGTTTTGTCCGTGTTCAAAGCTGGGTTGCATTTGTGAGTCGTGGATGAATTTATAGCCACCGGCGCCAGGTTCAGCACCTGGAGAAAACAAAAGAAAAAAAATATATATATAAGCTATATACACCTAGTTGAGAAGCTAGGTACTCCCACTTGCGCTAGGGTAGTTTTTCCTTAATGAGGTGGCGGATTAGCCACGTAAGGGAAGCAAATGCTATAGACCCAACGCATTTGGAAGCCCGGGCACCAACGCTTATTGAACGTAATGTATGCACTTGTATCGACTTTTTTGTTTTATTTAATACCATAAGCTTCATAACATAAAGCAATCTAAGGGCCGGTTGTCGAAATTACTCACGATTAGTTAAACCGAAATATGTATATACATATACATGGCAACCCAAAATAAAATCAACGGCACAATAGGACCTTTGCTATAGCAGTGACCCACTCGCCGGGTCAGCAGCTACCTTCATGTTACATGATGTCGTCGTGTTCCTGTTGTGGGTTCTCTAATACCTACACCTTTGGAACATCCATGATTATCGGTATCCACGGAGGTCCGTATAGCGTAGCATCAAAATAGATTGCGATATTATTCATTCAGATTGTTGAGCCGCTGCTGCTCTGAAGTACAGAGTTTCTTCAATATTTTCGGACCCTAACATCAGGACCTAAATTGTTCGTATAATTTAATTTACCTGGACCTTCTGCCGACAAATGAGTGTTCCCGACAAGGATGTCCCCCTCTCCCCCTCCGTCTCTAGTCTCGGTCCGGAAGTTTGAAGGCTGCACCTGGGTGGATAGAGGGTTACTATAGAAGTGTCTGCGGTGGAATTTATAGAATACAACACTTTCAAACTAACCTGGCCGTCGTTCCGCATTAGGTCGGGGAATGAGGAACCTTGATATCTGTTGTAGATGCCGTTGAGATTGTAGTGTAGGTTCATATCCGGCCCGATATTGGCCTTCAGCAGCTGCTCCCAAATTCCACCTGTAAAGATTACAGTGTCGGCGACGTGCGTTTTACGTGCCTTTGGTCCACCCAGCATCCACTCGTATAGGCGCTTAATGTAACAGGCAAGTCTAATGGTAAGCGCTTACCATTAGACTTGCCTGTTTGGTTGAGTGATGTAAAAATGGTGAGCGGAGGTTATCAGCACATTCATGCATTCTTCGCCTTTTAAGATATTAAGGTCGCTGGATAGGCAGCGAGAGTACTGCCACAGATCTCTCTAGATTTATAGACCTCTTTCACTGAATCCTCATTGGTCAGTCTCATCGTACATAGTCGCCGGTCAAGTTCTCTTGACGTGGTATTGTGCTAAAGAAGTGAACACAAAGACTCCTGGGTGGTAGTGATGGCGAGCGGTCACATACAGCAGATGCGCTAAGTTGTAATTGGGGACAGTGAGTATAACTGTTAGCTCACAATACCTTTATCGATGGAGACAATGGGCCTATTGGACTGCCACGGGTACTCGCCGTGAGCTTGGAAGAATATCGCATACGTTGACAGCTGTGAGCAAAGCATGTTATTAGCTAGTTTAACTATTGAGTAGGGGCAGGTCCTACTAGGTAGTACATATCAATGTTGATGTAAGAGTTTTTTATCGCATTAGTGATAGGTCTAAGATACTGTAAAGGTGGAAAATGTAAAAAAAATAATAAATGTTTTTATGATCAAATAAACTTAATAAGAAGTCGTGGTACCCACACACCCACTTTCCTATGTGGGTACTACCTATACACCTCTGCTTACCCCTTCGGGGAACCTTCTGGCAAGGCGTGAGAATATAATATAATTATATATATATAAGACGTGGTGTCATACCTACCGTTCTAATAAAAAGCTTAGAACATACAGATGAGTATTTCTGAACATTCTTGGTGATATTGCTTCTCCCCAAGAAAAATCGAATAAGAAATGGCAATAAATTCGACATACGCGGCGATAGCAACTACATATGTCTACGGTAAAAAAAATGCGACTTTACACCCCCGCCTGCGTCCACAAGCCAAGGTCTGCTATTGTCAGCTCCTTGTTATTCTCAGCTCAAAGAGCTACGATGACTGCAAGAGGTTCTTCGCCGATAGATCTGTTACATTGATTTCTACGATCAATGTTACATTCAGTAATATACAGTTTATATATAATATGTAGGTATATCAATGTATATGTACAGAGTTATTATAAATAGCCTTTAGTACTCCCTTTTGTAAGCATATGGAGATAGCGTATAGGTACAGACCTGAGTGTAATACAAGGCCAGCCAGTACTTGCCCCCGTGGCCCACAAAAGCAGTCTCGTTAGCATCCATCAACGCGGTGGGGAGCTCCTGGTGGAGCATTTCCGGGGAGATTCGCAGGTTGCAGCCGTACCTAATATATTAGTAAATATATTATTGGGGAGATTCGCAGGTTGCAGCCGTACCTAATATATTAGTAAATATATTATTAAACAACCGGACTAATCTGCACAAGATATATTGGCTGGCGTAGTTGATTATAACGATGTTGCTATATTTTTTGGCACACCAATCGCGAATCCCTTGAGCAGACATATGCCATGTAGTGTAGGTAGTATTGATGTTGGTCCCTAGCTTACCAATCCGGACATGCTTTCAGTATGTCATAGGGCGCTCTGTAGTACTCCGCCCTGCGCACGATTGGGTTGCGGATGTTGAACCTCTCGTTGGGGTCCGTCAGGTTTATCTTCTTGATCTTGATGTCCCGTCGCTCGCAAATGTAGTCGTAGTGGAACTTTGGCACCGATTCTCCCCTCGCGCAGTATGTGGCTGTAAACCATTCAAAGCCTCACATATTTATGTAATCTGGGACATCCAAGATAAATACACTTGTTCTGCAAGTAGCTTTACTTTATTACAGGAATCTACCGTCTTCAGAAGAGAACCACCATATCACTATTTTAATAGAAGAAATCCGTTGCCTGTCGACTGCGAAGTACGTAGGTACACCATTTATAGCTATTATTACGTTTGCGTGATTTTCTGTACCGCAGGTATGTACCCACATAAGTTTTCTGTACAGTACCTACAGTAGGGACGTAATTTTTCTGCACAGTACTTAACCTACACAATTACATTAAGTTACGGAGTATCAGCTTATGCTTAGTGTCGATCTCTTTCATATAAAACACATGTACATAATATGTGTAAGTGTTCAATTACCTGGGACAAATGTTATTTCATCCCACAGATTCTAGTGATGGCTGTTTTGTTAATTATTTTCGATACGAATGATCGGCCCAGGCAAGGGCTCCTTCAGTACCACTAACAATTGAAAATTTAAACGTAATCAAATACCATACTTTTGTATGTTCCATCAAGGCTGTTGACGGCGGCATATTTGTCGATGCAGTAGCGGTAGCCCAGGACTGTGGGGAACCTCAGGTAAGGCACTTTGCACGAGAAACGTGCTTCCTGGTACATGGCCCCCTATAATACAGGAGTGTCCTTGAATTCAGGGGCTAAAGCCTGTAGTTGGATAGGTGATTTAAGTAGGTACACATCCGTACCCAACGGATTTCAAAGAGAAAATCCCCTTAGACAAGTAATAGCGTAGGTACGCTTAATTTAACTTAATTAAATTAATTGAAAGCCTGAAAGCGCATGTACCTCACTGTAACCGCACCATTTGTCTGAAATTGTAGATGAAAGTGAATACCCGGCGCGACGTAGCATTACATATGTATGTTTGTATATATATCCTCATATATATACAAACGTACTGCTGCACGACAGCTTGCGAGTGGGAATTAGGTATATTTGTATATTAGGTATTCCTTCACACCATTTGGAGTGATAAAGCCAAATTGACTGGTCGTAGTCCCAATAATAGATGCTATATGGAAAAAGAAAAAAAGATGGCAGGCACACTATCATAGCCTTTCCCCATATGCGATGTACCTAGTCTACCGATTACCTTGCAGATGACACTGCGCCTGCCAGGAGGGCGCGAAACGCCCCCGAAGCAGTAGGTCCTGGTGCCGTTGATCATGATCTCAGTGACACCGATGTGCGAGATCAGCGCGATCCCGTTGATCCCGGCCAAGGCGAAGCGCTGGAGGCCCGCGCGCTTGCGCACTTCCACGTTATTCTTCATACTCATGGTGTTCACTATTGCTTGCCATCCGTACACGAATTCATGCATCGGTCCTGGGCGGAGGGAAGCCAAGATCATTCCAGATGTGCATGATGTTGTTTACCTATGCGCTATATATACGCTAAAAGTTATTTGGGTTGGTTGGTTGGTTGGTGAGAACAACAACAACTAGAGACAAGTTTACTTTCAAAGAGGTCTCTTCAAAGTGACATAGAGAAAGATGAGTAACACGTACCGATCCCAAAACTATCTCCATCGAGGAAATTGAACATCTCGCCGAAGGAGTCCGGCATGAGGCCTGCGATGACAGTGGTCTGCTGCAAGCCATCCTCCGGCAACAAGGGACTGATTTCATCCGCCGGGGTAGTGAGCTCGTGCGCTGACACGTTGTTGTAGCGGGACTGCCAGCTCTGACCAGGGAACACAGAGTTTATTTCAGCGGTACTCAATCCGGCCACAATCACAAAAAAAATCCTTTTTTTTTTCAGGTGTGCACGATTGTTACAACGACCTTTAATACAAGCCACGAGCAGCAAGCAAAGCGACATGCACAAAGCAACTATCCTATAGATGCCAAGGATAGGGTGTTTCCTGCGGTCTCTCTCGCTCGGTACATATGTAACTAAAAATTCTCAATGCAACAAATCGTTAATCTCAAAATTGCTGAGTCATCAGTCAACATCAGTAGGGACAGCCGCAAAGGCCCGACGAGCCGCATGCCGCAGATTGAGCTATTTCAATGACGATGATAAGCTTTGTAAGGACAAAACAATCAAGGCTTCTAGGAACTACATGACCACGCACCTTCCTGCCATATCCAAGATAATAGAGACTACGTCTCTCTACCTGGGACACACCAACGCTATGTACTTACCTACACGTTATAACAGTGAAGGGAACTAAGGCATTCTGGATTATATGCGTTTCTATAAATAGAGAGAGATACGAATTACATACGTAGGTATTACGTATCCAATTTGATCGTGATCAAATAAACAAAAACATTTACCTGTTTGATACATAGTGCTAGAAGTAGCAATGCGTGCGACCACATTACGGAGCAGTTCCTATCAGAGGCTAGCCAGCCTTAATGAAGGTAGTGCAATGGCGACTTTAATTGGCATTTTATTATAACAATCTTCCATTAGTTTCATGGCCCGATAACATGGCACGATAAGGATTATTTCTTCAATACGAATTGCCTCATTTATTGTTACAATGAGGGTCGCCGGGTCACAGGGCTTGGCTCCTGTACACCATAACCCCACATTTGGATCACACACGGCGCTATAGGACTTCCCCGTTTTTGCTTCCAAGTTTTTCATTCCTACCTGTAACGTGATGTTATATGGCCATCCTAGATAGCACACTAATAATTTTTCTATTAGAACCAGTAGTTCCTGTCGAACTGAACGTCTTGTTCAAACTCCGTCTTGCAATTTTCTGAAAGTATGTTAACTTTTGAGCCGGGGTTGCGGAGTGGTACACGTAGGCGCCCAACAAAACAATATTCAAATTTCGAATCCGGACTGGACCATGAGTTTTGTAGTGTTTAGACACACCTACAATTTTACGGGGAAGGAAAACATCGAGGATCCTTGTACGTTTGTAAAAAACATCTAACGTATGGATAGTCGTGATTTAGAAATAGCGATGGCCTCACGTCACCCCCTCAGGGAACTTTTTGGCAAAGGAAAAATATACTTTAACAGTGTATCAGTATAGTATAAGGCCAGGCGTATACCTCGTCTAGAACCCAAAGCGTCCATTGCAAATCACACCCATGACTGTGAACTGTTCTTTATTATACTGCTTTGCAGGGTCGTTACTTATTTATATAAAATAATTCGGTCATAAGGAGAGCAGAAGTCTGTTAAAAAGATAACTTTTATACAGCTGGCTCAAATAACACAAAGTATACAGAAATAGGATCATAACTTTATTGTAATTAATATTCCAATTTTTGGTACACTGTGAAAATATACTAAAAGCACATCATAATATAACTGGGCTAACCGCAAATGTTTTGTACTATCGTAGCTATAATAAAGAGACGTACACAACACCCGCCCCGCTCCGCCACCAACGGGAACACATGATCACAACATACAATTACTATTGTCTTTTCTAATGACGACATTTTTCGTTAAGCAATTACAACTACAAATGATTTGTATCTGGGCACACAACTAGCGGAGTCTTCACAACACGGAGGTTACATAAAACGCTCATATTTCGTTCCCCGAGTCCTTGCTCCACACTCGTTCACTTCAAAGCCCATAGCGTAGCATCAATGATATGTATTAATGGCTAACCAAACATATAGTTACTAATTAATTATAAGAGAACGTGTACGCCTGTAACCTAAGTATCTTAAATACAAACACTACACTTGCACAGTTACGATATCGAGGTAGTTCACCGTTACAACTTCATAGACACACTTAAAAAAATCATAGTCAATATGGAAATGGATACAAATAACTTGTATCCGGAATAAAACCATTAAAAGCATAATTACAAATCTTACTAATATCTTATCTTACTAATATTATAAATGTGAAAGTTTGCAAGTTTGGATGTTTGCGGTTCTTTCACAGCCAAACGGCTTAACCGATTTGGCTCAAAGTTGAAATGGTGATAGCTTATACCGAGGGATAGGACATTGGCTACTTTATGGTTTTTTTGAAAATTCAGTTTTAATATTATAAAGTATGATGTTCTTTCACGGTATAGAGGCTGAACCGATTATGGCAGGAAAATTTCCAAAGCTACTTTTTCGAACTCCACGCGGGCGATACCGCGGGCATAAGCTAGTTCAAAATAAATACAATTAAAAATTACTTAAATCCTACTGATATTAAAGCGCAAAAGTTTTTGATGATGAAAGAGGATCGCCCTCCTTCACGCAAAAACTTCGGAACCGAACGGAATTGGCTGCAATTTGGTATAAAGATTTATTTATTAGGTGAATCTACGCGTAGCATATGTTTATTCCAGCATATTAAATAAGACGCGAGTGTCACCGCGGCGGGTACTGGTATAAAATTAAGCTATGAAATTATGTTCAAACGATCAATAATAATAAAGAATGTTATAAATTGACAAGCGTAGGATTAATCAGTTAAGTACTTCATAAAATTAACATTATTCATAATACATCATCAGGAGCTCAAGGACGGGAAAGTCGGTAGTACTAGAAACGGTATTATATATAGTATTACAATTATATTGCATCGGGGCCAAAGGCATCCTATGCTCCGAATGGCGATTGATTACACATATCATTTCCAGTGGAATCAAATTATACAACCAGTAATGTCATTGCATTCAAGTGAGGACGACTGAGTTATCATTTATTTTTTATTTCCTAATTGGTTACTCTTTCCAAAAAGCGCAGGGACCCGTTGGCTACTTCTTGCCCGCATCATAGCCGGCCATGACGCTGCGCAGGGCAGTGCGCAGCGGCTCGTTGGTCTCCGGCTCGTACTTGGCGAGGCTGTGGCGGCAGCAGGGACACGACTGCCCGCCCGACGACTTGAAGGCTAACTTGATGCACGCCTGCAACGAGCGCTCTGATGAAATTCATGCAGCCGAAACAACGGTGCTCATGTGATTGATTTGATTTGATTTGATATAAGTGGTTGCCCCTTAGTGTTGATCTAACAAAGGGCTGTCCAACTCACCAAGCAGAAATTGTGCAGACACGGCGTAGTGACCGGCGCGACGGCCACCTCCTGGCATATGATGCACAGGAACATCTGCGTCACGTACTCCACGAACTCCTGGAGGCACAAGTGATTACATCAAATATATCAAATAGAGAGACCACCAAAACCGTCCAGATTGGTTTCGAGTGTTTGATTTACAGTACATATTAGGAGGTGAGCAATGTTGGTATGCCTTGAAACATTTAGTATTCTAAGTGATATATCATTTGTCTACATATTGAAATTTCAGACCTACTTTGTTGTAGTTGTAATTCTCAAATAAAGTGGATTTATTTAATGATTTCAAAGCAATAAATATGATAAAAATGCTGACCTAAAAGCAGAACTTAGTCGAGTGACTTGGCCAATATCCATATATGTATGAGAGCTAAAGGTACCTTCTTGCCCCTGGTGTCGCAGACGACGAGGCACTCCTGCCACAGCCTGGCGTTGAGCGCGTCCGCCTCGATGGCTCGCCTCTCCTCCTCACTCAGAGAGTCCTCGGCCTTGTGCTTAGTTTTGGGGCTCCTACTGAATATGCTCGCCCTCGAGCCAGCTGCAGACTCCGCCGCTGGCTTTTTCTGCCATACTGTATTTTCGGCATATACATCAAAAGTTATTACAACGCCAACATTGGTATGAGTTAACTAAGGCTACTGGCTAAAGTCAGCCACAAACTGTAACAATGTGTATATTATATGGTCAAAACACTAAATATATAAACAAAAGCTATTTTGAGATAGGTGAAGCAAAAATTATTTTCTATTGAGAATAGAAACCACTCACATAGCCTCTTTTTCGAGGGTGGCTCCTGCTTTCTCTTCTTGAGTGGAGGAGAGTCGACATCAGAATCCGTGGACTGGTTGCTCTCGCGCAGAGCCCGTTTTTTGGTTCCTTTGCCCTTGGCCGCTTTGCTCGTAGTACCCTTGGAGCCCTTGGCGCCCTTGTCCTTCGATGCTTTCTTCTCTGCCTCCGCTTCCAAATAACCGTCCGGGTACTATTACATATAATAATCATATAATATAATATATCCTCACGCCTTCCCACAAGGGTCCCCGAAGGGGTAGGCAGAGGTGTATAGGTAATACCCACACACCCACTTTCCGCCAGAGGTATATTAGGTGCCAACGTGACAGATGGCGAGTCCATCGCCGTTACTCAGGCACGGCTATACATACGCCTTTGAATTTCTTCCCAGACGTATGCAGGTTTCCTCTCGATGTTTTCCTTCACCGTAAAGCTCGTGGTGTGAATAATCACTGTATTACATACGAGGGGCAATATAACACACGCCTCGCACAAGCCAGCGCAAGTGACAACATGACACTGACTTATATATTAATTACGAGACATTCACAACAGGTGACTAGCCCGACGTCTCACGGGTCTCATGGGCACACACTGCACATAAGTATTTTGATCACACGACTTCCTCCCACACGTTCGGCTTCGAGTTGATTGGAGTTTATAAAAATGTTATGTATGTGATGTGCCGTAACTTACAATAATGGGGTAGTGTCTCGCGCCGGGCTCCCAGGGAGCGGGGTTGGGGTCGTCGCGGCGCAGCAGGTACTTCCACACACGGAAGCCGGACAGGCCCTTCTCCGGGTAATACTTGACCACCTTGTAGATGCCGTCGTACCTGATCACACCAGCACATCGAATATTGATTGGTGCATATGAACAAGTGACTAGCACGCCGACCGAGGAGCTCAAGTTCATTCCACTTTTACCCCTTGTGGCAGGCAGGCGTGAAGGAGATAATGCTTTAGGATAGCCAACCGCCTGACCAACGTAATCGTACATCGCAGTGAGTCATCGAGAGCACGCACCGTATGCCCTCCGCGGGCGCGTACTTGGGGAAGTGCTTGAGCATCTTGTAGGAGCGCACCACGCGCACAGGCCTGCCGGCCCGCCAGCCGTCGGCCGCGTCGCCGCCCTCCTCGCTGACGAGCTTCACGGCGCAGTTCCGCGCCAGCGCCCTGCGGACGCGGTGCAAGCACATCAATAGCGAGGCTCGAGGGGCTCGCGGCGGGCGCGGGCCCCTCGAGCCTCGCGAGGCCGCGGCGCTCACTTGTTCTCCCGCGTGAGGCTCTGGTCGCAGGACTGCTCGGCGGTGCGCTTGTTGCCGGACAGGTCGCGGCCCCCGCTGCCGGTGTACGTGAACTCGTTCCCATAGTCCACGTCGTCCTCGTACCCACCTGTCGGCACAACGAATCATTATTTATTGAGCGAATATTGTTTTATGCCTTCCCTGTTGCTGCACTTGTGTACGTCGTTACGTTAGTTGATGCTTGGCTTTATATAACGTTACATTAAGCACTGGCTGGTATTTGCAAATGTTAAATTAAAAAAATATTGTATAGTAATAAAAACTATCAGTGTCGGAGATAAGCCGAAACAAATTATTAATCATTGCAATGCGTTAAGGCAGGATGTGTACACATGTGTATATGCGTAGTGTACAGTGAACATATAACCATACCGGAGAGTACAATGCTGTAGGCGCCCTCCACGTCCCGCCCGTGTATGCCCGACACAGGCGGCCGGTGCACGCCGGATTCCGACAGCTGGCAACAACAGATAGGAATATATACCTATATCCTTAAGCTAGAGGGCAGGCGTTCTAATAACATAGCCCCCTCATATATTTATTACTAATTAAAAGCTATTCCAAATTAAAAAAAATTGTAGTGAAATGTAAGCTCAGCTAGCCTCTACCTTGGTTGATGCATATGATACATGTATATATGTAACATAGCTCTCTGGCGGGCCGTCTTCAGGCACGCTGTATAGATAGTGCCATCCACGAAGACGCGCCCCACTACTCTTCCAACGTGCAACCTTCCACTAATGTTGAGTATTGTCA
>JACCPG010003335.1:0-30380 GCA_016069955.1 Drepana arcuata | reverse complement strand
AAAAAAAAAACCCTACCTCTCTTAGTTATATATATATATTTTTTTAGTTTGTTGTAAGAAACGAAATCAATGAAATCAAATTGTACGCGGGTTAAACCGGCACATCTAGTAAATTTATTAAAATACACGAACAATTGGATAACATTGTAATCTTTCGACTTGACTTTTTGTTGCTAGCACCAAAATCTTTTTACGTTCTAATCGCCATTGCAATTACAATTACCACTAATGTTGCCAGTACACCCATATTCATTGTAAACCGGTGGTAGGCTGCACTCACAATCCTTGGGAGCTGCAAACTCGCACGACATTCTAGGCTCCGTGCCCAAGGGTTTCCTCGAATCTGCAGAAAGATGACACTTGTTGCGGCAACACTGCCGCGGGTTACTGCTTGTAGGAGCCACTGGCTCCGGTTTCATACAGTGTACTTGGTTCATCTCGATTTTGAATCTCATGCCGGCTTGATCACTAATAGTTCGCTGCATTCGATCTTCTTCTGCTGGCGAATATCCTCCATTGGCTTCCTGAATCATAACACATTTTGAATAGATTAATAACAGGATCCCATTTATTTTGCTTAATTTTGGACCACGTCAATTTGTATAAAGGTATAGATAGTGCCATCGACAAAGACGCGCCCCACCAATTTCTAGTCGAGGTGGTCGCGGGATGCGGGAAGTATGACCCGAGTCTATTAATTGTAGTGTGCGCGTGCACTCACAGGCAATCAGTGTGTGCCGCCAATACTCCAACATTAGTGGAAGGTTGCACATTTACACTATAAACTATAGGGAAGAATAGTGAGGCGCGTCTTCGTAGATGGAACTATCTATATTAACATTTTAATTTACCGAACAGCATCCAACGGGGACGCTGCCTTCAGTTTGGTTATGCTTGCAGCATGTTGGCTTGGCATCCGATACTTGAACTGAAGAATGACGCTTGACTTCGGAAGGTGAAAAGAACTGGTCGCTCCTCCCCCACGAGAGGCTACTCGTCTTTTTCATATTTGTCTGCGATTCCTTGCTCACACTCGGAGTGCAAGAGTTACGCAGATGTGTTGAGCTCACTGTGTTCGGCGGCATCAATTGTATTTTTATTATATGCTGACCGCTCTGCAGGTCTACTGCGCAGCACTCGGCCGTTTGAGAATGAGAACTCTTGCTGGGTTGGTAGTCAATCGACGTTGCTATACTCATACAAGAAGTGAGGGACATAGTGGGGCTCGCGTCCACGCCTTTGCTCCTCTCCGCCGCACAGCATACAGGCCGTATTTCTAATCGACTATCTTCCTCCTTAATTTTCACATTGGATTGTCTACATAAATGGTCGTGTTTACGGTGTTTTTGCTTATCTACTTTATTCTTGGTGCAAGCCTGTACTTTGCCATTGTCCTGTTTCTCACACGAGCAAGTTCCTTGGGATGACTTGCTCGGCGATATTTTCGCGGAACAAAACTTGGGACCTCCACTCTGCTGAATCAAATGGTCGGGAATGTCAAGGCTTTCCAAGCAAGGCCTCGATTGGGACGACTCGGGTTGTGGCATACATATTGGAGTGCATAGTGTGCTCGAGCGGCGCTTTTTTAGGTTTCGGGGACTCATTGCTGTAGAGAAATGGTCTTCACATTTCGTGTTCAAAGCAAGGCGGTTTTGTGTAAACTTGTTGCGGCTTCCATTATTTTTATTGTTTTTATTCTATTTACATGTTATATAAATAAAAATATCACATTTTATAGCAAATGATAATACGTAAATCAAATTGACAGTACAACTGTCTGAGGTAATAGCATAACCTTTACCTCTTAGTGTACTCACTGATGAGTATTTATATAATTTGATCTATCATATTTTAAATAACAGGGGCCAACGTGATACTTTACGTACAAAATCTATCTATAAAAATAAAAATATATGGTTGTATGCGTTTGTTTGTATCCTGCGTTCCGAAATCATTGATCAGATTATAATGAAACTAAACTAAACTTCGATAGTGAGTTTCTGGAACGCTTGCGAGGTTTCCTGGCCTGATAGAGAAATAAATAATAGTTTAAAAAATTTTAAAAATACACTTATAAAAATTCGACCAAAAAAAAAATAGTTAAAAAACTAAAAAATACACTTTTTATACAAAATCCAACAATAAAATAGAAAATAATTTTTTAAAAATTTGAATTAAGAATAGTGTAAATAAGAAAAAAATATTTTTATTGTAAAAAAAGCGTGGGGTGCATGGTGTCAATAGTTATAAATATTTTATTGACAGATATGAATAGAAGGATTATCATTTTGATAATATCTTAAAAAGCACCCCACGCTTTTTTTACAATAAAAAATATTTTTTTCTTATTTACACTAATCATTTAATCAATGAGATAAGCTTACATTTTTCGGGTGAATTAACTAATAGATCAATGTTGAAGTCACCACAAACAAAAACTAATTTATTATCTCTAAAAAGTTTACTTAATATTTCTTCCATTGTGATTAAGAACAATGGCAAGTTTGATGCTGGTGGTCTATAGACACATAAGAAAGTATGCCCTTCAACCTCTGCACATGCTACCTCACATAAGCAATCAATAGAGTATCCTTTCTTTCCTTATATCTGAGACAGCTATTACAAAGTATCAAGGTACCACCACCCACTGTGGATCTGTTGAACGCGCTGGCAACTGAAAAATTATGTACATTAAACAACATCCTATCTGGTTTTAACCAAGTTTCAAGAGCCGTGGTGGCCGAGTGGTTCGAGCAGTTGCCTGCGACGCAAAGGTCGCAAGTTCGAATCCCGACTGTACCAATGAGTTTTTCTGAACTTAAGTACAGTGATTAGACACACCACGAGCTTTACGGTGAAGGAAAACATCGAGAGGAAACCTGCATACGTCTGAGAAGACATTCAAAGGGCGTATGTATAGTCGTGCTTGAGTAACGGCGATGGACTCGCCATCTGTCACGTTGGCACCTAATATACCTCTGGCGTAAGTGGGTGTGTATTACCTATACACCTCTGCCTACCCCTTCGGGGACCCTTATGGGAAGGCGTGAGGATATATTAAGTTTCACTAAAACATAAAATATCCATGTGGTATCTATCTACTAATATTTCCAAGTCTACAATTTTGCCGGAGAAGCGATTTATGTTCTGGTGATAAAGTAAAATATTATAATCTGTCTTCTCTTTTGTCGGCTCTTAAAGTTTAAAGAATGTATAACAGTATTATCCGAGATACTAGATAATACTGATTCATCACTTAACCTAGTCTTAGTTAAATTTTCATTAACTACGTGTATATTGTAAGCTAAAAATGTAGCCAGTAAATGTTGACTTTTTTTGGGAAGAAACATATCATCCCAGGTCAAAACAAAATCTCTAACAAAATTGTTAGTATCAAAAAACAATAAACGTCACTTTGAGGACAAGATAAAATATGCTTCAAATTATTTAGGCTAGAAATATAATCATTTTCTTGAGCAAGTAAATTGTTTGAATATGGCAATGCACATAATATAAATTTGCTTAATCTTAATTACTTAAGTAGGGAATCAATACCATTAACTAGGTCCTTTTTAGATATACTAAGGCTATTTCCAATTGGTAGAATGACAATACTTTGCTCATTTAATTGAGTATGTTGAATTTTATTTATAAGCTCATTAAAATGCAAGTTATGGTGGCAATGGTTAACTACTGTATGTTTGGAATGGTTATTCAACAATGAACCAAAACCAGTTCCTATTCTATCAGAATACACTAATAATGACAGACTGTGTTAATTGCCTGTAGGAAACCTGTGAGAATTGCGTTATGTAATCTTCCAGATTCAGCATTACGCTGCCGCATTTGCTGTAAGCGAGCAGCTCTTTCTTCTTCAGATTGTGAAGCTCGGTGTTCGGCATTATGCTGACGCATTTGATGTAAGCGAGCTGCTCTTTCTTCTTCAGATTGTGAGGCCCGGTATTCGGCCATAAACTCGCGTGTTTGCTGTAACCCAGCAGCTCTTTCTTCTTCAGATTGTGAAGCTCGGTGTTCGGCATTATGCTGACGCATTTGATGTAAGCGAGCTGCTCTTTCTTCTTCAGATTGTGAGGCCCGGTATTCGGCCATAAGCTCGCGTGTTTGCTGTAACCCAGCAGCTCTTTCTTCTTCAGATTGTGAAGCTCGGTGTTCGGCATTATGCTGACGCATTTGATGTAAGCGAGCTGCTCTTTCTTCTTCAGATTGTGAGGCCCGGTATTCGGCCATAAGCTCGCGTGTTTGCTGTAAGCGAACAGCTCTTTCTTC
Organism: Drepana arcuata; assembly: GCA_016069955.1. NCBI lineage: Eukaryota > Metazoa > Arthropoda > Insecta > Lepidoptera > Drepanidae > Drepana > Drepana arcuata. The sequence goes on along the minus strand of JACCPG010003335.1, from coordinate 26,093 downwards.
TTCAGATTGTGAAGCTCGGTGTTCTACATTATGCTGACGCATTTGATGTAAGCGAGCTGCTCTTTCTTCTTCAGGTTGTGAGGCCCGGTATTTGGCCATGAGCTCGCATGTTTGTTGTAAGCGAACAGCTCTTTCTTCTTCAGATTGTGAAGCTCGGTGTTCGGCATTATGCTGACGCATTTGACGTAAGCGAGCTGCTCTTTCTTCTTCAGATTGTGAAGCTCGGTGTTCGGCATTATACTGACGCATTTGATGTAAGCGAGCTGCTCTTTCTTCTTCAGATTGTGAAGCTCGGTGTTCGGCATTATACTGACGCATTTGATGTAAGCGAGCTGCTCTTTCTTCTTCAGATTGTGAAGCTCGGTGTTCGGCATTATACTGACGCATTTGATGTAAGCGAGCTGCTCTGTCTTCTTCAGATTGTGAGGCCCGGTATTTGGCCATGAGCTCGCGTGTTTGTTGTAAGCGAACAGCTCTTTCTTCTTCAGATTGTGAAGCTCGGTGTTCGGCATTATGCTGACGCATTTGACGTAAGCGAGCTGCTCTCTTTTCTCCAGATTGCGAGGCTCTATAATTTTTCATATACTCTCTCCTGTTCTTCTTTGCCTCTTTTATTTTTTCGCTAGACAATTTAGAATTTTTCTCCCTTAACTTCCATCTCTTGTTCTCCAATCTCCTCTGTGTTTTCGTTTCATTGACCATTGTTGTTTCTATATAACTTTTATTTAGGTCTCATATAGAAAGTATCTTTTTTTTTTTTTTTTTTTATACCACTTGGGTGGCAAACAAGCATGCGGTCCGCCTGATGGTAAGCGGTTACCGCCGCCTATGGACGCTTGCAACACCAGGGTATCACTCGCGCGTTGCCGACCCTGCAGGAATCTTTTCACACCCTTCTTGAAGAACTCCATGCTGTACTCTCCAGGGAAAACCTCAACGGGGAGCTCATTCCACAGCCTGAGCGTTCGCGGAAGAAAACTCCGCAAAAAATCGAAAAAATCTGCAATAAAGCTTTTAAAATGCTTGGTTTTATTCTTCGTGTAAGTAAACCTTTTAAGAATGATACCACACTGATGAATTTATATACAGCATTCGTAAGAGCTCCTCTCGAATATGCTTCCACTACTTGGAATCCCCTATACTCAGAGTACGTTTGTCTTATAGACCGGGTTCAAAATAAATTTCTAAAGCATCTTAATTATAGATTCCCAAATAGTAGTATAAAGCTTCATTCTCTTGAGTCTAGACGAGTGGTTCGTGACCAAACGTTTTTATTTAAAATTTTACATAATTTGGTCGATAGCATTTATCGATTACAGAATATATATTTTCGTTGCCCTAGAAACAGTTCTCGAAGCAAATCATTATTCTATGTACCCACTTTTAAAACTAATTATGCTGAAAATAGTTTTGTTCCAAGAAGTTGCAACTCATATAACTCTAAATTTGTAGACGAGGATATTTTTAATATTTCTTTGATTCAATTTAAATTTAATTTATGTAATAAATATGGTTAAGCAAAGCATTACTTATATATAAATAAACAAGAACTGGATGTGTTTTCTTACTGCATAAATGTATATTTAGTTATCTATGAATAGTTAGTTTGATTTAATGTATGTGTCATGCATGTTAAAATAATTTCTTTCGTTTCTGTGGATACTGTTTGTCGTTTATTATCTATTTGTTAAGTTTATTGTTTTTTGATGACTGTTTGTATCCCGAATAAAATAAAATAAAAAAAATAAAATAAAAATAAATAGGAGCACGCTTGACTTTGGATACTTCGATTTAATAGAATACAATAGCTTAAGTGGGGGCGGATTGTTTGCTGCTTCGTCGAATTAATGACGTCTTGTTGTAATATAATTATTATACATGTTCTTTTTTGTTTTAATTATATATTTATTTTTCTTATATATTTTTAATTTTTTTATATATTTATATTTTTTTTATATATATTTTATATTAATTTAATTATATAATTATATAGTTATTTTTCTGTATATTTTAATGATTATTTGTTACATAAAAATTACAAAAAAATTACGGATTGAGTAAGTTAAATTATGATAAACTACAACTTCAGAAGCTTTAATAAAAACGAAACGCACATTAGATAAAGCCCTGTTAACGTTTGACATTTATTTACGCTAACAGAAAGTGACGGACGACGAAAAGAGTCAAACAAAAACAATAAAACTTCATAGTTGAAATCGAATATGCCGGCTTCATACATTTCATTATCACTATCATCACTGAACAAATCCATTAGGTACTTTAAACTACGAAAAAAATTGCTGTGTTTATTCGAATAGTTCGAATAAAAATTGTGATCTTTCGAATAAATCGATAGTAGTAGTACGTTGACCCCGAGGCCGCGCGCCCTGCCCGAGCGCAGCCGAAATCAGCCGAAGGAAACAATCGACGCCGTCGATTTTAGTAATTCAGAACGAATTAGTAATTCCCACCGAATTATTAAATCTAACGGCGGGAATTGCGCGGCGCTTCAAAACACTGCGTGCGTCGATTGTTATTCGATTGTTTTTTCGTCACAACGAATGAATCGACAATCGAATATACACTTGAAACACTTTGTTTTTTTTTTCTATGAAGCCACTTAGCTTTGGTAAGCGATAGACCTTCCGATGGATAGATCGGCGTAACAGATAGATATCTTTTATCTATCTGTGTCTCAGGAAAACAAAAATCACTGATCCTGATTATCCTAGTAAGGATAACGGGTCAAAATGTTTAAAATATTGAATTGTCATCAGTCCTTAATTATAGTATGCCAAATTTCGAGTTAATTCGACGTCTTGAAGGGGGTTAAAATCATGTTCAAAGATTCCGTTACATACTAACATACAAACATACTAACATACATAGGTACGTCTCAAGCTAATAAAAGCGTATTAAAAAAGAACTCGCTAGATGACGCTGTAGAACACAAACTTTTATAGAATTCCACTGATCTTAATGCAATTTGTATGGCATTGAAACGCATGCGGGGAACAAAAAATAAACAAATTAAGTGCTAGAAATAAGAAATGCAGAGGCATTTCATAATATATTTAAGATTTATCGTGGTTTTAATGGCTCAGAGAGTCGCATAGTAAACAAGGCCTTCGGGATATCTAGCCTGCATAACGTATATGATGGTAAACATAACCATTGCTTATCATATGTCTGTTACCTTCTCCGTAACATAATGTACTGTACATGATCTCTGTTTTCCGGAAAGACAAAAATCAGGACGATTGTATAGAAGGGAGACGTCATACACATTATTCTTCGTCTTTCGTCGTCTTTATTCTGTACTCTAAGATGGGGCAAATTACAGTCCTCATGGCAAGATCACAAGCATCTCTCGTTAGTCCTAGAAGGTAGTGTCTGTAGCACAACATCTGATTACATGGATACAAATAAATGGTATTATGTTTTATATGTTAACGAAAAGACTAGTATCCGTGTCAGAAATATATTAAATACACAGGAACATGTCGGTCTCCTCACTCTTGAGACATCCTATCGTGTGTAAAAGAGATAGCAGATAGTTAGCAATTCCATCAGTTTACAGTAATATCAATCTTTACTGTCAACGTCAAAGTACCACGTGATTATATAACTTCCGACATGGCGCTGGTATCGTCGTAGCTGTTTCCTTTAACACTGTGCGTCAGATGCGGCGCGGTGTGTTCGCGGTGTGTTAACTAGTTTCGATCGGATTTAAACATGTAAGTATTTCTAACTAAGCTTTTTAACGTTAATTTTATTAAGTTTTTACCTATATATAATTATTTCTTCAACCATCTTATGCAAATATATTATTAATGGCTTGGCTCACACATCGTATTTCCTTACGTAACGTTAATGAAATTATGTTTGCACGTGACCTTGTCCTATATTTTTAAGGGAATAAAATGTAATGGGTGACCACTATCATTAAATTTGACATAGCATAGCCTTATCGATATTAGTTATTTGAATTCCAAATCTAGTTGGTTAGTTATAACTAATTTTCGCCGGTCGTAAGCGGTATTGATCTTCTTCAATTCTGGCGTGAATAGCCTTGTATATCGGTTTTTAGGAATCGTTATGTAAAGCTATTATTACTAATTAGATATACATTGTTTTAAGAAGAAGTAATGCAACTATACAGCCAAAAAACTGTTTGTCAGAATTATCTAACCTTCAGCTGTTTTGGCTGACATGCGCGACAATGGCATTGATTTTCGGCTTTTTCTCGGCAGAGGTCACTACAGCTAATAATACCTTTTTTTAAATATTTAATACAGTTTTGAAGTTTAGTTTTTTTTATACAGTTTTGAAATTGGAATAGCTGTAAATAATGCTATTTGTAGTGCTTTTTTAATAATATTGTTAAATTTTAAATTGGAAAAGCTGTAATAAGGTATTGAAAAAGTTATGTTAAGTAAATGTTGGTATATTTATTTGCTACCTAATACCAATTAGATTGAATTTCTTTCTTTTCCTAAGTCATAGTTCCCATAATATATTATAACTAAATAAATTTAGAGTAGTTGAATTGAATTTGAATAGTATTTCTATTAGATGTACCCATGTATGATGTAGTACCCATACAACCACTTTTCGCAGACATACTTCGTGTGAATAGCATCACCATCGCCATTGCTCAGGCACAAAAATACATCTTATATCTTACAGTTTTGTAAATACTTAACTAAAATTTCTCAATTCAATATAAACAAATGAACATCTTATCAAGAGTAAGTCCATTATTATCCAAATTCTAAAACATTCTTAAATTTGAGGATCGTTTTTGGTCTGTCTATTGGTAAGGCTTAAGTCCAATGGATGTAAATAAAAAAAAAAAACTAAAATTACAATACCATTGTTTAGTAGATGTTGTCTGATAGAAAAATTAAAGTCTGGCTGTGTTTTTTTAGATAAGATAATATTATTGATAAGAAAATGCAACTATAAAATTATTGTTCTAAATTTGACCAAGTGACTAATGTGACATGTTTAATTAGTGCATATTTATATATACTTTGGTGGGCACTAGGAGGGGAGTATTTATTTGGATATTGACCATATATAACTTGGATTATTTAAACTACTTCTACTTTGTTGTCAATTTATAATATAAAAAAAACTAAAATATGATGCATTTATAATGAAGACTTTTGCTATAATATTATCAATTTCTAATAATCTTTATTTAATAATACTAACAAGTGTGACATTATCTGTAGTTTTTTCTTAATATGCAATTTAGTCTTTTATTTTGAAATGTGCAGGATAGCCAGTATCAAAACATTTATAAAAACATTACAGCAGATATAGTTTTTAATAATACAAAAGAAAACTTTTTGTTCTAAATTTCAAATTATGTTAAAAAATATATAAAAGTGACATTCTATGAAGGTTGTGTTTAAAATCCAATGCAGTTCTTTATTTAAACATAAAGAACTGCCAACATTAGTGATATAGTTTTCAACAAAACAAAAGAAAATTTTCCTTAGTCCTTAATTGGAAATTATAAAAACTAATTATAATTCTCAAATACCAAAGCAATATGTCTGTTCCTTCTGGAAGCAATTTAGGGATATATTATTTACTAGTGGTGCCCCGCGGAGTCACTCGCGTGAAATTTGCTAATGTTATTAGAAGGGTTGCTCTAGGCCTCGCCTAGCAATCGTGTTTTGAATTTTCTTTATATATCATATGTGTTAATCGAGCTAATAATCTATTTCTGTGAAGTGTATTAAAGTTAATGCAATTTCGTTCAGCCCTTCTGGATTGAAGAACAAGCATTCACATTGATAGTGCCATGTGTGCGTGCCACTATTCTTCCTCATAGTCTATAGTGTAAGTGTCCACCCTTCCACTAATGTTTGAGTATTGTCGGTACACACTGATTACCTATGAGTGTACACGCACACTACAATTAATAACCTCTGGTCATACTGCCCGCATCCTGCAACACTCTCGACTAGAAATTGGTGGGGCGCGTCTTCGTGAATGGCACTATATATATATACACGCTTATAAACCGGCGCATTTCCCAGCCCAGCTCCCTTGCTCGCGATCCAGCAACGACCTAAGCCGAGGTTCGTACCCCACAAGGGGTGCCCTTAGCTGTGTTGCTTAAAAATTAAGTGCCTGGCTGGAGGCCTAGGTCTCGCCATTGACCGGTTAAGTAGCAAACGTTCCCGGAACTTACGCTACGAGAGACAATACAAAAAAAAAAGCCGGCGCATTTGTTAACTTAATGTTGAAGTCAGTCTCATTCATACTATAGCCAATGCAGGAAGGTACGTACTTATAGGCTACTAATATTGTAAAGAGGAAAGATTTGTAAGTATATTTGTAATAATTGGCTCAAAGAGTACTGGACCGATTTTAAAAATTCTTTCACCATTTGTATGCTACATTATCACTGATGAATATAGGCTATTTTTATTGCAAGAAAAAAAATTATGCCAAAATGTTTAAATAATAAATGTCCACCCGTGCGAAGCCGGGGCGGGCCGCTAGTATGCTACAATATGAATAGTCGGACCGTCAGGTTGTTTGTCGCTACAATGTGCCGTGGAATGATAAGAGACGCGCTGACTGACCTACATTATGACGAAACTGTAAAACATTTGATGCTCGGAGTTCTTACATAACACCTACAGCTCAATACTCGGTTCGTCGGACTATTGATTTTGCTTCCTCTCCAACTGCGCTCTGCATCCGCATATGTATTTACTGAAACATGGAAAAGGCAACTGAAGAGACCTAGACTTGCTAAAGGCTTTTCATTTACCCAGTTTCCCAAATAGGCCTGTTTATCTACATCTATACTAGATATATACATATATACTACTAGCTGTCCCGCCCAGCTTCGCCCGGGTGAAAAAGAATAAAATATATACGGGTAAAATCCGTTCTTAGCTGCCTCTACACCGCGTAAGGAATACTCCTACCAAATTTCAAGTCAATCGGCCTTATAGTTCCTGAGATTTCGTGATGAGTGAGTTCTCAAATGGGATCTCCTATATATATATGTATAGACTAGACAGTACCAACTATATATACTACACACACACATGTTTAATTATTATTTTTAAATGTATCTTGTATCTATCCTAATATTATAAAGAGGAAAGATTTGTATGTATGTATGTTTGTATTGAATAGGCTCCGAAACTACTGGACCGATTTGGAAAATTCCTTCAACATTGGAAAGCTACATTCACACTGAGTGACATAGGCTATATTTTCTTTTATAAAAATAATCTTATGTCACCCGTGCGAAGCCGGGACGGACCGCTAATTATAAGTCTGTAAGATTTACTTGGTACATTAATGTCCTCTGGAGGTGGGCGTTGTCATCCGCGACACAGTTTTTAAATTCTGCCGATGTCATCGTTACGTTTATTTCTGGTCAAAATAATTTTACCAATTATATTTATTTTATTATATATTATTATAATGTGTACTATACTATACACTCGTTTATCTACTATTTAAATTCTCGCCGGTTTCGAGATACGAATTAAAACAAAAATAAATGTATGCCCAATGATGAGAACTCTTAACGGAGGGGGGGGTGTGTCGGGGCGGCGGCGGTCGCGTCCGCGGCTCGTGTTCGTGTCGCGATGCTGTCGTGACAGCAGCGTGGCCGGCTCGTCGCCGTCCCGTCGCGCTAAGTGCCCTGTGACCAACTGATTATGAGAGCTGAGGGCTTCATTTGCGATAATTCAGTTACATATATACATATCCTCACGCCTCTCACAAGGGTCCCCGAAGGGGTAGGCAGAGGCGTATAGGTAGTACCCACTTTCCGCCAGAGATATATTTTAGGTGCCCACGTGACAGATGGCGAGACCATCGCCGTTACTTAAGCACGACTATACATACATACACCATTGAATTGCTTCTCAGACGTATGCAGATTGTTTTTCTTCACCGTAAAGCTCGTGGTGTGGCTAATCACTGTACTTAAGTTCAGAAAAACTCATTGGTACAGCCGGGATTCGAACTTGCGATCTTTGTGTCTCCGGCAACTGCTCGAACCACTCGGCCACCACGGCTTTTCTTCAGTTACATCTATGCTTGACTTTACTATTAGGTATTTACTAGTAGTAGTAGGAGAAAAGGAATTCAAACGCGTATGTATAGTCGCGCTTGAAAAACGGCGTTGGACTCATCTCCATCTCGTTCATCTCCAGTGAGAAGTGGGTATAGTACCTACTTTACACAACTATGCCTACCCCTGCGAACACATGAAAGTTGTTATTGATTATTTTGATATAATATGTAAATTATTACGTCTACAGAATAATGTTCTCCTCGCTGTTGGACGCGGCGCGGAGCTCCCCATTCCGCGGGCCGCTCTCACCTGCCCAGTGCCAGGCGCCCGCCATCACACACAATGAGCCGGTAATACATTCACAATTATTGCATTTGTACAGTTATTCTCAGACGCCACTAACACCTGCAGATATATGATCTTTTATTATACTCCAATATTCACAATTTATACGATGAATTTTCCGATAATGTAAGTACATAAAAACATTATTGACACAACAGCCCTTAATAACTATTACCAACAACTTATTATAGATATTTATTATATTAGATATTCATCCAGTAATACCAACCGACACCCACACATTTAAGTCACATTATCCAGTAATACTCCACCATTATAGAATCATTTATCCAGTAATACCCACTAACACTCACACATAGACATATCTGTCCAGTAATACCCACTTACACCCACACATTTAAGACACATCATCCAGTAATACTCCACCATTATAGAATAATTTATCCAGTAATACCCACTAACACCCACACATAGACATATCTGTCCAGTAATACCCACTTACACCCACACATTTAAGACACATCATCCAGTAATACTCCACCATTATAGAATCATTTATCCAGTAATACCCACTAACACCCACACATAGACATATCTGTCAAGTAATACCCACTAACAACCACACATTTAAGACACATACATCCTGCAATACTCACTAACACCCCCACATTATAGAAACATCCATCTATACATTAAATACCCAACTAAAAACAGACCCATGCAATAAGATACATGTTTCGCTGCCCAATGATGAGAACTCTTAACGGAGGGGGGGTGTGTCGGGGCGGCGGCGGTCGCGTCCGCGGCTCGTTTTCGTATCGCGATGCTGTCGTGACAGCAGCGTGGCCGGCTCGTCGCCGTCCCGTCGCGCTAAGTGCCCTGTGACCAACTGATTATGAGAGCTGAGGGCTTCATTTGCGACACTTCGGTTAGATGATCTTCATATCAAGGCCATCATCTCTCACTTTAATTTATAGCATTTTGTTTCACCTGTGTAAAAGTTGATTTCAATGGGTAATTTTAATTTTATCCGTTTAGAAGATTTTCGGTGAAAGAGCAACGAATATCTGTATATACTATCGTATCTTTGTTATGAGTATGGATGTTTTTTTTTTTTAATTTAATAAGCATGCAGGGTTCCATAGAATGCCATAAATGGCTAGTCCAATGTTTTTATACAACTTGGAAGCATGTTCACACAAGATGTAAAGTATGGAAAATATATTGAAAGGAGGACAACTGCCAGTTACAAAGTGAAGGGCCGTGTCGACGTTGGTAGGCAGTCTGTACAAGAATTCTCAGGTTATCTGTAAACAACGCGATATTGGTGACTACTTTATTGTACGGCAACGAATCCTGGGTATGTCAGAGGAAGCGTGAAAATAGCATGAAATTGAGATCCGTTCACTTCGAAAACCTGCGGCCTACCTAACTATTTTAGATCGAATCAGCAAGGAGAGATTCGCAAAACAACTGACGTGAACGAGGGTGTCATGGTACAGATGGAGTTGCATGTTCGTTGGTTTGGACATGTAGAGAGGATGAGTGAAGAAAGATTGACACTACTAGCCCTTATTCAAAGAACTGGCTAACTAAATATAATATGTAGTGACGTAATGTTTTATACCTCAGAGTGGCATGGCCGCCTCGGCGGAGGTCCCCGTTGACTCTTGCGAGTTCGCCTCGCCCAAATACTTCGCGTTGTGCGGGTTGGGCGGTATCCTTTCTTGCGGTAAGTTGACTCGCTGTACACTACACATTCGCCATAGAAATGACGTCGCTACACACTAGCTTCATCACAACTCTACTGAATCCCCTAGGAGCCCTAAAAAATATTCCATAGCTAATTACTAACTAAAATTTGGAAAAGCAAGCTGAATACAATCAGGTTGGTCCCCAGTTACTATCGCCCATTTACCCTACAGCTACAGCTTCCAGAACCAGAGGTTGCTCGCGCGCCAACCCTAAAAACTACGTAGAAGAGTACGTTTCTGTTAATGTACTGATAACTCTTTATCCTCTCTCTCTCCAACGATTTATTTAACAAACAGTTAATTGCGGGCCTGCTGGCTGCTTAATTCTCGATGCGTTTTAGTTTCGAACTTGTTCGTTCGCCTGGGTACTTTTTAATTATACAAATTAGCTTTAATTAAGAAAGATACTTGCAAGGTCGGCAACGCGCGAGTGGTATTGCAAACGTCCATAGCTGGCGGTAATCGCTTGCCATCAGGTGGGCCGCGTGCTTGATTGCTACCCCAGTGGTATATAAGATATAAAGTCCTATTCCTATTCGGCCTGTTTTAAATACATATTCAGTTCATAGTTCATAGACCAGACCCAAAATGATAGGGTGCGAGAGATGCATTATTACCCTCATTTAAACTAATATATACATAGATGCATCCATAGTTTTCTTGTAAATTATATAAACTACATACTACACATGTATTTTTCTATTAATGTTAAGTTCTCAAAGGTGCAGACCACCAGGCCTTAAACTACTAACTTGAAGTTGCAAGTAATTACTTAAACCGCCACACACACGTTTATCACATTTATTAATTCTTATTTTAATCCTTCTTGAACTTACAACCTTACTCTTTAAACTCATCGCTACCAGTTGTATGGTAATGACATAACTTTTTCCGCACCTAATGTCATTGCAAGAAAATTGATAGCGTGAGCGTAAACAGAAATGGATTTTGTCTACGGGCTAGTTACTACTTAATGCATTGTCTAACTACTTAATCCAAGTTACATAAGAACGGCGAGATATCGTCACGCGCTCCTCGCTCGGAACATTCCCTCCGCCACCGGCTAATCTGACGGCCGGTGATTGAACGCGACTGATAACTTGATAAATTAGTAAATAATCCCTTCATGTAGATCACTGCAGCTTTATCTACTCGTTATGTAACCTGTTTGTATACGAGTTGTAACATACTTTATGAAAAAAAGACAAATAAATAATAAATACCTTGGGACAGTTCAACACAAATTATAGCCCCAAAATAAACAAACGAAACTTTTCGCGGGTTCGATTCCCGCTGAGGGCAGCAATCTGTGTGATGAACACGAGTTTTTGTACCTTAGTCTTGGATGTCCTATGTATTTATGTATATATCTATACAAGTGCATATGTCGTTGTCGAGTTACCGTAACAACCTTTGCTTTATTTGGGGCTATATCAATTTATTGTTGTTTTTTTTTATACAAGAGTGGCAAACAAGCATACGGCCCACCTGATGGGAAACGGTTACAGCAGCCTATTTACGCTCACGATACCGAAGTATCACTTGCGCGTTGCCACTCTGTGTTCGGAAAGTTATAGTGTGTTGGCAGCATAATGGGTTTAATCCCTCTGCTTCTAACACAATGTAACAATCCTCCCCCTCCCCAAGGAGCTCCGAATACGAAACTCGTTATGCCCTACCTCACTTCTCTCGTGTGTGGAATCGTAGGAAGGTATTATTATTATTATAGTATAATAAGAAATACTTCAAGTATAGATTTTCCCGGGAATTGTGAGTGGTGACTGACTAACTTTAAAAGTTGTATATATAAATGACTGCTCGTCTGAATGTCCTTTGTAGAATCAGTAAGGACCCGCTAAGGGTGGCGCTGCGATCGTGTTAGGAAATTTTACTTTTTCACCCGGACGAAGCTGGGCGGGACAGCTAGCTTATAATCAAATGTAATTCCAACACAACTGAATAGCTTTCACACACAGCGACATAGCGCGCGCTTTTATTCAGGACTAGGGCCATCTATTAATAAACATGTTAAACATTGTAACACTGACCTCCAGGTATTACCCACACGGCGGTGGTACCCCTCGACCTGGTGAAGTGCCGTCTTCAGGTCGACGGTGAGAAGTACAAGAACGTCGTAAATGGCTTCAGAGTGTCAGTCCGCGAGGAGGGCATGCGAGGCCTCGCCAAGGGCTGGGCCCCCACCTTCATCGGCTACTCCATGCAGGTATGCTCATAAAACTCGTACACATATGTTGTTAGGTCCATACATACACATACATAGGGCTGGCAACGCGCGAGTGATGCCCCTAGTGTTGCAATCGTCCATAGGCGGACCGCATGCTCGTTTGCCACTCATGTGGTATAAAAAAAACATGGAAACACGCCGAGTAAACCCTTGCGAATAGAATCTAGGAAGAACTGGACGACCCCACTTTAGATTGGATTATACATATACATATTTTCACTTTTTTAAAGAAGAATGTAATATAAGTCACCAATTGTGTCACTTTCTTAACCTGGTGGCCCGAGTCTCGTTTCAAGCAAGTGCCCGTCTCCGTCGTAGGAATCAATAAGTCAAATAATCTTTATAAATGATTTAGTATTTCTTTAAATTCACCAATTACAAACAATCACATATGGACTGACGCTCTACTCTCTCTCCATCTTTGATTATTATAATAAAACGTGTTTGGCTTAACGAATACAATGACATAAAGTTCTGTTTCTTGCTGATCCAAGTAGTTTCTATATTAGTGCTATACTCTACTCCTTGAGGTACCCGGCGTGATGATATGTATATCTGTGATTATAAGTAATTATCCAATTGTTCCTACTGAATAGCTGTGTGGACAAAATTGTATATGAGACCACCGGATAGCCATCTCTGGTGTCGGTCTCTCTCGCACACAGTACAACGCCCCGTTTGTTTCAGGGCCTGTGCAAGTTCGGTCTGTACGAGGTGTTCAAAGTGGGCTACAACGGTTTGCTCGACGAGGAGACCGCCTACACGTACCGTACTTTCGTGTACCTCGCCGCCTCGGCGTCTGCCGAGTTCTTCGCTGACATCGCGCTCTCGCCCCTCGAGGCCGCTAAGGTAAGTTCAACTAGTTTATATTAAACTAGTTGTCACGCCTACCTTCACTCGGGTGAGAAAAGTAAATCGTAGCGCCACCTATCGGGTCCAATTGTGAATCAAAACCATTATCGTATCCACCTGAAGACTCAAAGAAAATTTCATTAAATTCGGGTCAGCCGTTTATGGTTCTCTAGACGTCATACAGACAAACATTAGATTTTATATTTAAGATAAAATTTATTACGGCTTGGAATAATTCCATACCAATCGTTATTTCCAAACTAATCGAAGCTATGGGAACTGGACTAAGATATCCATACCCACTTATCTTCTTAATATATAAAAATTTAAACCGAATTTAATCAAATTTACAGACCGTGTGCAGTTTGATCCAACTTTAAAGATAGGATAGCTTACATCTCAATGTATAGTCGCAATATACGGTACTTTATTGCAAATTCTATTTATTATTTGACAGCTAACGGATAGCTGTTATCTGTTAGCTCCAAACAATTGGCAGTATACAATTACATAGTAGACCTTGGAGAATGGTTTAGTTTTCACAATTGGACCCGATAGGTGGCGCTGCGATAGTGTTACGGGCAATTTAACTTTCCACCCAAGAAAACTGACTGACTGAGAAGACTCAAATATCGCAATTACCATTTTGGTACATAAAAGTATGTGTATTTCGCTTTGCATCTAAGCTGATACTATATGAAACTGCCGCCCAATGACGAAAAACAAGCGCTGGAGGGCGACCGGTAACGGAACGATGTGTCTGTGGCGTGTGACGTCATACTGCCCGTGACGTCACGGGCAGCGTGTCCATCGCGCCGCTGCTCGGGGCTGCCCGGTGATACTGAGATTATGAGATCTGAGGGCGGCACATAGGGACATTACTGTTCAGGCATGACTGTTTCTTTTTCTAGTAGAAAACAGAAAATGTCGTGAAAAAATATTTGTAGAATGAACAGAAAATATACATTTCTCATCAAAAAAATCTAAACACCTTGTGAGTTATTCAAATTATTTATTTCGTTAACATAGGTAGGTTAGGTTAGACATTTTATTAGGTACCTACATTAAGGTTCGCCCTTACACCGAAATTTTGTCTTGAGTTAGGTACTAAGTAATTATATATTAAGCCTTTAAAATTTGTATTTGAAGTTTATATCTCATTTTATAAAAGTTTAATTCTTTTCTAGCATATTCCATACTCACTAGATTGTACATTACATTAGGTAAAATTTTCTTTTATGTTTAGTTAAACAGTTATTTTAACATTCTAAATCTTACTATAATAATCACAATAACATCTTATTATAAATGTGAAAGTTTGTTCGTGACAGATGGCGAGTCCATCGCCGTTACTCAGGCACGACTATACATACGCCTTTGAATTTCTTCTCAAACGTATGCAGGTTTCCTCTCGATGTTTTCCTTCACCGTAAAGCTCGTGGTGTGACTAATCACTACTTAAGTTCAGAAAAAACTCATTGGTACAGTCGGGATTCGAACTTACGACCGCAGGCAACTTCGCAGGCAACTGCTCGAACCACTCGGCCACGTAGGCCGGCTTAGTCGGCTTAGGTAGTTCCTTTATTGCATGCCGTCGCCACCTATAGTTGTGGTGGCGGTCACCATGTATACATGTACCATGTTCATTGATAGTTGTTTAAGTGTTTACTATGTTGGTGTCCTTTAAATTAATAAAATCAATGATTGTTTATCGGAACTTAAAGTGGTAGTATGAAATAGGTTTTTTGAATTCTTAATATTCCAACTTTATGCTTATACACGGTAGTAACAGACGTGTGTGCGCGAACAGGTTCGCATCCAGACTATGCCGGGCTTCGCGAACACTCTCCGCGAGGCGTGGCCCAAGATGGTGCAGAACGAGGGCTACGGTACCTTCTACAAGGGGCTCGTGCCGCTGTGGGGCCGCCAGATCCCCTACACCATGATGAAGTTCGCCTGCTTCGAGAAGACCCTCGAGCTGCTCTACAAGGTACTTGTACACCAGTGGTTGGTTATACAGCGAAAGCAGTTGCCGGTTCAATCCCGGTCTATGTGACTTTAATACACGATACTGCTCTCAAGAGAAGGAACATATTTTTTTTATGTCAGTCACAACAGAAGTTTATGTATTTAAATAAACGGATTAGAAGTGTAGTATAAGCGGTAAAATATATATAATAAGAGCCGTAGCCGAGTGGTTGGAGTAGCCTGCAAAACAAAGATTGCAAGTTTGGATCCCGACTGTACTTGAATCAGTTACACCACTTACCATGGTAGCTGCTTGGCCTGTACAATATATATTAATAGCCTCGCCTCTACTAATGGAGATCTATCGTGACAAATAATATATCTCGCTCAGCATTGCCATCCAACGTGACAATGCTGTTTCTTGGCACGTTGCCACGGGATACCAATTTGGGTCAAATATTGGGTCTATACCACTAGTGGCTTGACCTCATGGCCAGTACACTATATATACTTAGTGTCATCCGCGGATTCGCGCCCCACTAATTTCTAATCGAGGGGGTCGCGGGATGCGGGGAGTATGACCCGAGTCTATTAAATGTAGTGTGCGTGTGCACTCATAGGTAATCAGTGTGTACCGACAATACTCAAACATTAGTGGAAGGTTGGACACTTACACTATAGGGCTGAATAGTGCCACTATCTATAGTAGCGGTGCATGTAATGTGTGTGTCAGTTCGTAGTGCCCAAGCCCCGCGAGCAGTGCTCCAAGGGCGAGCAGCTGGTGGTGACCTTCGCGGCAGGATACATCGCCGGCGTGTTCTGCGCCATCGTGTCTCACCCCGCCGACACCGTCGTCTCCAAACTGAACCAGGTATACACCCGTCTCTCTCCTTCTCTTCTCTATCGCCCCTTCTATCCTCCCTTTACATCCCCACCCCTACTGCCCCCATCCCTAAATACCACCTTTAAATTAACCAATTGCTCATATCTCTATATCCCCTTCTGTATCTATTCTATCTGAACTTAAATACATTAATTAGTCACACCACATGGTTTACGATGAAGAAAAACATCGAGAGGAAACCTGCATACGTTTGAGAAGTAAAATTCAAAGGCGTATAGTCGTGCTTGAGTAATGGCGACTGACAGGCCATTTATCACGTTGGCACCTAAAATATATCTGGTGGAAAGTGGGTACTACCTATACACATATGCCTACCCCTTCGGGGATATCTATTCCATCGCAGTAAGTAAATTGTTCGTTAATTCATTAATTGCCCTTTAAATAATAATATAAATCAACTAATACTTTAACAGTATGCCAGCCACGTTTTGGCTAAGTATGACCCAACCCTTTTTCTCGACCTTTCTCTGTCCTAACATTCATAATAATATCGTGTGTATACACTTGTGTTTGCAGGACAAGACGGCGACAGCGGGCTCGATCATCAGCAAGCTGGGCTGGGCCGGAGTGTGGAAGGGTCTCGGACCCAGGATCGTGATGATCGGTACCCTCACGGCTCTGCAATGGTTCATCTATGACGCCGTCAAGGTAACACCACACTACTTTAATAGTTACACCTTTACTTGAGGTAGCCCAAGCTCACTTATTTCTCCTACTACCTCTGGTAATACAAGAACGACATAAACTTAAATATCCTTAAAACTCACAGTGCCGTGGCCATATTCACAATGATTATTAAATAATATCAATTGTTCCTTCCGAAACATGTGGGGAAGTTCAAACTATGAGTGACTGACATCGTCATTCTACAATAAGCTCTATAATAACATGACGATAAAGTTAAATTTAATTCGCAGGTATGGCTGAGGATGCCCCGACCCCCACCGGCCGAGATGCCCGAGTCTATGCGCAAGCGACTAGAAGCCGAAGAGGCGGCCAAGTCTAAGTGAACTTAGTGTTAGTCTTCCCAAGCTACCGCCACACTACGACGCTTGTCTACCACACGGCTTCGGCCGTAGCAAGGGTCGCGACCATGTATAATAATTGGATATTGTTTTGTTGATATTAAAGTAGACTGTATGCTAATGTGTTAGGGTCGCTGGTCCCTCGACAAGCCTCGCCGTGTGCCGACCAATTCCACACAATATGTATATTCATAGCTCCAATTGTGATTACCATTCTGCAGTATATTTATTTATAAGTAACTAAATCATGTTAATTTATTTTCGATGAATAAAGAGTTATTTTTTATTTATTTTTGTTTATTATTTCGTAAAGTTGCACTCGTATTGTTGTATTATAAGTAGTCTCGGAAATGTTCGATGGTTCAATAAAGTTATTAAACTGCAAACGGTTAGTTTTAATGTACTTATTTTTTTTTTAAATACACATTAGAACGGCCAGTAGCCAATTACTCTAAATAGGCAAATTATATACACAGTATATACACAACACAAATGAAAATATATAAAACAACATTTATACAATCGCCTCCCAATACTCCAGGCATGCCGACATAATAGTCTGCCATCCATCCGCAAACAAATCGCAATCAGAGTTGGACTCCAAGAGATCATTGAACGCAGAGAGAGTGCGAGGGACGGTAATGGTATTGCTCAAACGTGGGAAAGATTGACGAAACAATATGAACGTGTGTGGAAGAGGCAGACGCATCAACGACGAGGATACTCTAAATCAAGGCTAAAGAGGTCTGCCTACACCGAGCGACTGCCTCAGGTAGGCAGACTGCATGTTCGAAACCATTTTTTAGCAATAGTAGATAACGCTCTGGGCTCACGTCGCTTTCTGACCGTAAGGAAGTAACAACTTCAATTTTATTAATTTTGCTCTGAATAATGCACTGATCAAAGCATAAGATCTTGTTATACTTATCTTGGTTTACGTTTTCTTGCCGGTTCTTCTCCATGCAAACGACCAACCCGAACCGTGCACCTTATTCTCACGCCTTCCCACAAGAATCCCCGAAGGGGTAGGTGCATAGGTAATACCAACACACCCACTTTCCACCAGAGGTATCTTAGGTGCCAACGTGACAGATGGAGAGTCCATCGTCGTTACTCAAGCACGACTATTACATACGCCTTTTAAATTTCTTCTCAGACGTATGCAGGTTTCCTCTCGATGTTTTCCTTCACCGTAAAGCTCGTGGTGTTACTAATCACTGTACTTAAGTTCAGAAAAACTCATTGGCACAGTCGGGATTCGAACTTGCGACCTTTGCGTCGCAGGCAACTGCTCGAACCAATCGACCTTATTCAACTTTCTATAAGTGCATTTTTATCGTATAATTACACTATTTGTAACACGCCCCTGAGTAAAGTATATTCAATCAGAGACCTTGGCATTCTGCTTGACGACCAACTTAAGTTGGATCTACACATACAAGTTATTACGAATAAAGCTTTCAAAATGTTTGGTTTCGTTACTAGGTCCTCTGCTGAATTTAAAAGAACGTCCACCTTTCTATATATTACTTACTTAATTAGTCCCTCTAACACCTTATGCTATTATGTAATCCGTGGATAACGTAGTTGGCTTCATAATGAGGAAAATGTATTTATCCTTTAAGATGTTTAAATTTGTATTATGTCGGAGCTGTCGGAGTACAGCTATTAACACACCTCCCGTTTACCAATGGCGGATCGTCGCGGTCACATCTAAAGACTAGGTAACGGTTGTCAATAATAGTAGGGGAGCCCAAGCGGGGATTTTGGGATTTACTAAAGCGCGGCAGATTAATATACAGGGGGATACCTTGTACCCGGCTAACCACCTCCACCCAACTTGAGCCCCATATATAAGGCCGCCCGTGGAGGATACAGATTTCCGAGTCTACAATTTTATAAACTGACAATATACCCTGATGGGCGTACACACACAATAATTTACTTATTCCTTAATATAATTCATACTTGAAATATTAAATTTACTTAAAATTATGATTTATACCATTAAAATTTAAAATGTTTTGAGATCAAGGCTAGTTAGAATTTAACATTATAATGTAATCCCTACTACTTACAGATAAAATATTTGTCCCAAATCATTGCCAAGAAGACTAGCAGCATTGCCACGCTGGATAGCAATGCTGATTCTCTGAGCGAGATATGTTCCAGCCCGCCTGTCACGAGAGGTCTCGACTAGACGGCGCGAGACCTCTTTAAAAAGATGGTGAGCCTCAGGACCCCAAGGCCCCAGAGTTTCAACCGCAAATGCAGCAAATATGTAACCTGACTTATTATTGTTTAATAATAAAATATAGCTATCGTATAATACATGGTAAATAAGTAATAAACAATACCTAAGTATTGTTTAAAATTATCATCTAAATATTCTTGTATGGTGTAGCAGGCTTTTTTGTTCAATAATATTTTTACTAGATCTATATATTTACTTATATCGTTTTCTTTCTTAATATTATTTCAGGACTTGTTGAATCTAAGTTAATTGTTATAAAAAAGTTAATTGTGATGGAGGTAGTAAGAGATGGTTTCCGCGTCTTACAGTATATTTCCTTTGAATATTTTCATATTTAGTCAAAAAATTTCAAACGAACGAATTTACTTATTTCTAAAATAAATATGCATGTCAAGGTTAATATTTTATACTTTATGAAGATAGGTTTACAGCTTTCAGTGTTATTAATATTGACTAGAATGTGAATAAGTTTCTTTTGTGAGGTAAATAATGATGGCGCATCTGTACTATTTCCCATATTACATATTGTAATTGATGTTTGGCTATCTTGAATATGCCTACGCTCATGCAAAACTATTGTTTCGATGGATAGCTCTCGCGGCCTCGCCTTCAGAGAGCCATAAAACAATAACACTTAGCCGGAAATCGAAACAAAAGGGCGCAATTAAGAAAGTGCGTAAGCAAGTCGTTTTCGTATATTGTTCTGCATACCCCCGGCTATTTTTCGAAAATCCTAATGGCATCCAATGGACACGGGCAGTCACTCCGAGTTTAGTCTGCGAGCGAACGTGATTAAAAGTGGATACTAGTGCTTTATCGGTGACTATAATGCGTGTTTCATTCCTAGTGCTTACTGTGTTATAGTGTAATAGTGTACGGCTTCACCGTGACTGTCCGGAAGTATTCAGGGTGAGTCTCATTGAATTTACAAACATTTATTATCCCGAACAGCTCGTAACACTAATGTACAAGATCAATAATTGCAATATATGCAGTATGTAGAATCGTGTATTCTATTGTTGTAAAGATATGACGAATATTTTTTTGGAAACGAACAGAAAGTACTATTTTTAACAGAAAGTAGGTACCTTCGATTCATATTTTAGGTAATATTGTGGCTCTACATTCGCTTGCAGGAGTTTTTTCCGGCTTTTGCGAGGATCACTATGTGTTTGGATGACGGAGGACCGTTTGTCGTCATCCGATTCGATTATACTATTTTTTTAATACTGGAATGTATGTAATGCACAATACATACATATCATCACGCCGACTCCTAACGGGGTAGGCTGAGGGTATAGGGCGCCAGTTCTCTCTAGACTTACATACCTCTTTCGCTTCGTCCACATTCATCAGCCTCTTCATACATGCTCGTCGGTTACGAGTACTCGTGGCGTTCCCGTCCTTGAGCGTCCGATCTATTTGATCCAGGTAGTTGGAACGTGGCCTTCCTCTGCCTCTTCTTGCACACACTTTGGCTTTGTATATCTGTTTCGTCAATATTTCTTCGCGCATCCTTTCTATACGTTCAATATATTACGTTTACGTAACAATATATTAACATGCTTTACTTCATATTAACAGTCACACCCTCGTTCACGCCAGTTGTTCTGCTAATCTCTTCCTTCCGGGTTCGATCTGATATCGTTTTACCGTAAAATCAATGTACGTAAAGAAAATGTATCTTGAGAATGAGTTGTACACTGTCTGTTTATCGATAAATTATTATTTTTAATATTAATTATTAATTAGTGGGTGTGTGCGTATTACCTATACACCTCTGCCTACCCCTTCGGGACCCTTGTGGGAAGGCGTGAGGATATATTATTATTAATATTAATATTTTGTAATTGGAATGTGTTCGTTCTTGTTTAAAAGTTTATTTGAAATATACTTTTTTCTTTTGAAGGTAGGTAGGAAGGTATTTCAAAGACGTATATTTTTTCTCAAATAGATCTAGGAATATAATTACACTTGTACAAGATTTTTAACAGGTTACACAATTCCACCTCAGAACGAACAATCCTCTTTGTTTCGCTTAAAATAACGTTAAGAAGACAATAAGATTAACAGATAATAGGACTTTTCTTTCCATTTTGTCAATAACTTTATATTAAACATATGTTTAGCTACATTTACTATCGCAGTGTACATTTAACTCTGGTAATTGCCCACCTTTTTTTATTCTAGAAATTTCACACATTTAATTTTTAATTATTTACTTTTCTTAATTTTCAAATATTTCGTACATTTGCTACATGAAAATGTCCATGAGATTATTTCCTACAAATAGTAAATTTATGGTATTTTTTTTTTATAATTATGTTAGTACAACTTATTTTCTAGTTAGTTCAGCCATTTATGATCTAGATATTTTTATAATTATATCTCAATTTATATTTTTAGTCGTAAAAAAATCAACCTTACGTACCTTAGCACGAGCGCGTTACAAAAAGCTACAAAAATAAGAAATATCATAGATAGCTAAATTTTTTATTATAATAATATTTTAGAGACCTTTACTATAAAGTCGTGGTGGCAGAGTGGTTTCGAATAGTTGCCGGCGATATAAAGATCGCAACTTCGAATAAAGAGGGAACATAACTTTATCCGAATACCACGACAGATTTAGTACTTATACTAAGATACTTTACAGTCAGACACAATGAGGTTTTATCTAGTCAGTCATCGTTAACCAGACTGTAATGGAATGAAATAAGTTTAAACTTGGAATCCAATAGAATATAAAAATGTGAAACTAATAGGCACAGTAGGTATGTGATGGATGATGTTTGGGTATCTTGATATTCAAGATACCTATGCTCATGGAAACCTATTGTTACGATGGAAGGCTCTGGCGGCCTCTCCTTCAGATAATGATTTATTACATCATTGTCAGAGAGCCATAAAACATTAACAATAACACTTAGCCGGAAAACAAGACAAAGGGGCGCAATTAAGAAACTGCGTAAACAAGTCGTCTTCGTCTGTTGTTCTGCAGATGCATACCTACGGCCATTTTCCTAAAATTTTAATGGCACCCAATGGGTGCGGGCAGTCCACTCCGAGTTTAGTCTGCGAGCGAATGTGATTAGAAGTGGCTGGCTGGAGGACTAGGTCTCGCCATTGCCCGGTTTAAAAGTTATATAAAAATACGTGATATAAAAATACACAATACAAATAAAAAGTGATTGCAAGTGTTTATCCAGTACTTTATAAGTGACTTTATTTAGTGTTTCGGTTCTCAGTGCTTACTGTGTTGTAGTTGAAATAAAGGATAAGGAAATATAGGTTTTTTTTTCTTAATTTTGTTATTTTTATTTTTTTATTTATGTACAGTGTACGCTCTTCAACGTGCGTTTCCGGATATATTCAGGGTGAGTTTAATTGATTTTCCAATGAAAAATAGCAATTTCAGGACCATATATGTATTGCATTTTTTAGAGGACGCCATTTTATTTTGGGGACATGTGTGGGGGGCAATAGAAGCTTTAAGGCTGATTTACACAGGGTCAGTAACTGACTACAAATTCGAGGCAAGTCAGTGCTGACCCGAAAATTCGTGTCCGAATATTCAAGTCAGCGCTGACTTCAAGCCACTGTATTGACTTCAAATCAGTTTACACAGGTTTTTTTTCGGGTCAGCACTGACTTGCCTCGAATTTGTAGTCAGTTACTGACCCTGTGTAAATCAGCCTTAACCTCAAGTTTGTGGGGTCGCCACTCTTGTCACCCGGCCGCCATATTGGAAAAAGGGGTGAAAACACTTATTTCGCGATATCTCTGAAACTATCCGGCTTACAAAAGACTTGTTAAATCATAGTTTGTAGCAAATTATTTTGCCTACAAATATGTTAATATAACTTTTGCCCTAAATTAAAAAAAAAATACTTTATTGCTCTATAACTTTATTATACATTTTACAAAAAATTGGGACTTGGCGTGATGATATGTATGTATGTATGTATGTATGTACGTATGTACAAAAAAATTACCTAGGACCAAACTTATACATGACTTTTTGTTAAGATTTTTTTTTCCTATTTTTTTTTATTTCATTATTTTAAAACGCCGTTACAGCGCGCCTATGTTGGCTGGGTTCGTCAATGCTCATAAAATCCGGTTGAATCGGAATGTTTATTATTTTTGTTTTTTTTTCATTGTAAAAATATTCTTACAAAATTTTGTTTTATTCGTACAACTTTACTTATTGTATGCTCGTCGTTTAACGTTAAGGGGAATACTGATCAAATGTCAAACTGTATTCACATAATTTCATTAGACTTACATACCTCTTTCGCTTCGTCCACATTCATCAGTCTCTTCATACATGCTCGTCGGTTTCGAGTACTCTTAACGTTCCCGTCCTTCAGAGTCCGATCTATTTGATCCAGGAAGTTGGAACGTGGCCTTCCTCTGCCTCTTCTTGCACACACTTTTGCTTTGTATATCTGTTTCGTCAATCTTTCTTCACTCATCCTTTCTATGTGTCCAAACCAACGTAACATGCCTTCTTCATCTTTACAATCACGCCCTCATTCACGCCAGTTGATTTGCGAATCTCTTCATTGCGGATTCGATCTAATATCGTTACGCCACACATTTTTCGAAGAGATCGCATCTCGACTGCATTCAAGCTATTTTCATACTTCCTCTGACATACCCAGGATTCGCTGCCATACAATAAGGTAGGTACCAATATCGCGTTGTGGACAGTAACTCGAGCATTCTTGCTCAGACTTTTACTGCCCATCAACGCCGACATGGCTCCATTCACCTTATTTCCGGCAGTTATCCTTCTTTCAATATCTTTTCATACTTTCCATCTCGTGTGAACATGCTTCCAAGATATACAAATTCATTCACTTGCTCTAGAATTTGCCCATTTACCGATATAGCACACTCGGTCACTTGTTCATCTCTTTCGAATACCAGAACCTTAGTCTTGCCAGCGTTTATAAGAATTTAAAGTTATTATATTTTTTCTGTGTGTGTTGTGTGTTTGTTCTTTATCTCGGAAAATGCGAATGAGGGCAGGTGAGAACCAAACTGGAAATTGAGACTTTTTTTTATATATGTCACCAGGACACGTACTTAATGACGCCAAGTAGCATATTATAAATGGTTTGAACAGCACCTTCCGCTGAAGCATTATATGAAAAAGTTATAATATTCATAAAATGCAACTTTATCCGAATACCACGACAGTTTTGGTACTTATATACTAAGATAAGACTCGTATACTAAGATAAGTATATGCTTTGAATCCAATACAGTACAAAAATATGACACTACTAGGCACTGTAAGTTTTTTTTTTGTATTGTCTCTCGTAGCGTGAGTTCCGGAAACTTTTGCTACTTAACTGGTCAATGGCGAAACCTAGGCCTCCAGCCAGGCACTTTAGTACTAAGCAACACAGTTAAGGGCACCCCCTGTGGGGTACGAACCTCGGCTTAGGGCGTTGCTGAATCGCGAGAGAGGGAACTGGGCTGGACTGATAATTTTATTTAAATATTAATTAGGGCAGGATTTGCGCGTCTGGCTCGGCTCGGCGTTTGCGCAGACATTACGGCTTATTCGCGTCGAGCCTCGCCGGCGAGGACGGAACAGTCATAGTATAAAGAGACAAAGTAGGTTATCTTCATACAAACGCACCGCGCGCGGCTTGTATGTGTGCGCTATTGTATCTATGTGTCGACGCACGCACACTTTAACAAAATCTCGACCCGTTTCTCAGTGCGCCAGTCGGGGCTAACACTGCACAAGGTTCGCGCGCGCGTCACGGCTTTTCGGCACCGCTAAATGTCTGATAATCGCAGAAGAACGTATTGCTGTGTGTTTGGGTGTCTTAATAATTCATCGATTCCAGACCTCTCTCTGTTCAGATTACCTATTGAACAGGAAAGGTAAGTTAGTCACTTATTCTAGCATAATATAATTTTACTTGATGATGAGATCTACGAGAGAGGAGAGAGACCTACGTACTTACATATTTTTTGTTTTTATTAGTTTTCTATCACACAGGAAGTAGGTAGGTAGGCCTAATTTCCTACTAGAATGTATTAGGTACTTTTAATCTGGCAATTGGTTTGCCGCTATTTCTTTGTTTACGTTACTATTACGTAGTATTGTAGGTATAGTAACTAAGTACCTACCTACTTACAGAAAATCGTAATTCAAAATAAGTATGTACGAGTACCTAATTGACTAATAGTAAATCAAATACATATAAAACAAAGTTCGAATCATAACAACAAATTCGATTATAGTCTAAGAGACAGTCGTTAGCTTTTAATGTTGTTTTTATTTCTTTTAATGATTATATTTCATTCACTTTATTCAGTTTTTATTATAGATACCTAATGTATATTAAATGTGCTTTTTATTTCAGACGCCTTCAGTGGCTGCGCGAAGCGCTAACAGCCGCGCCTAATATTTAGCTAAAAGTGACAACCCTAAGACAGTAGGCAATTATATCGCGAATTGGGCCGGAGATAGCCTACTCCCTCTCTTTATACTAAAATACTACTAAAAATGTCCAAGATAACAAACTTAAATAGTTGATGTTAGGGTGCCATAAATATGCCTACGTTCATGCAAACGCATGCAAATGCAAATGCATTTCATGCAAAATTGTTACGATGAAAGGCTCTGGCGGCCTCGCCTTCAAAGAGTTATTTATTACATCATTGTCAGAGAGCCATAAAACATTAACA